>CACVCL010029292.1:0-75610 GCA_902729485.2 Mus minutoides | reverse complement strand
ATCATTGGGAGGAGAGGCCCCTTGGTCATACAGACTCTATATGCCCCAGAACAGGGGAATGCCAGGGCCATTACGTGGGAGGGGGTGGGTAGGGGAGCAGGGCGGGGACGCGGGAGGGTAAGGGAAAATTTCTGGATAACATGTGAAATGTAAATGAAGAAAATATCTAATAAAGAGGAAAAAAAAAAGAAAAAAAAAAAAAAAAAAAAAAGAAAAGCTTCCTCTTACAGCAGACAGAAACAGAAATAGAGATCCACAGCTAGACAGTATGTAGAGAGTGAGAAGCCTGGGAACAGTCAGCTCTAAGCAGGATGACTCCACGAAATTCTCCCCTGCCTACCTGATAGAAAAGAGTTCAGAAAGAATGTAAGAGGGGATGGAGGGGATGGAGGGAATAGAGGGGATGGAGGGGATGGAGGGAATAGAGGGGATGGAGGGGATGGAGGGGATGGGGACACCAAGGAATAAACAGGACCCAAGTTTATATGAACTCACTGACTGAGGCAGCATGCATAAGGCCTGCATGGGTCAGCACCTGAAAGGGTCCTAGAGCAGAAAGGAGAAATGGAAAGATAGATGGCCCTATCCCAAACTAGAAGCTATTTACAATTGATAACCACAGGAAAATAAAAATTTAATTTTTCTCTATGGGAAACTCACTGGGGAAAGAAACTACTCTTAAGGGTAGTCTGCATGCCCCTCTATAGGTGGCCAACAGAAAATGAGCTAAATGACATCTATGCGGGTTTCTTATCTCATAGTGTGGTGTCCTGGCTTTTATTTTCTTTTTAAATGTATTTTGTTTCTTAACCTATAGGTCTTTTGCATACATATTATGACTTCCAGTTTTGTGTTTGTATGAGCCTTCTGAATGTGTAAATGAGTGAGTTCTTATATGTTTGTTTGTTTGTTTGTTTGTTTGTTTGTTTGTTTTCCTGGGCTCTATTTTGTTTGTTTTGTACTATTCTGATATGCTCTTTTCTTTGTTTGTTGTTTTATCTTATTCCGTTTTTTTAAATATTATCCCTTAGATAATAAAACCCTGTTTGAGATTTTGTTTGTTTTGTTTTTTAATGAGCTATCAAATAGGGAAGGATCTGGATGGAAGGAGGGGTAGAGATAAACTGGAGGAGTAGAAGAAAAGGAAAACAATCAGGATATCGTATATATAAAAAATATATTTTTAATAAAAGAAAACATGGTAAGATATGACTAATCAACATAGAAATGAGAAAGAAGTTATAAATACGGGTACAAAATTAGGCTTTGAAATTTTAAGTGCAAATTATGCATAACTTCATGCCTCTAACTATAATCTAGGAAAATGCATAATTGCTTAGGAATAATATTAGGCTGTAACCCCTGCTCATTCCCTGCAGAAGCTGGGAAACTCTGTCTGCCTCCAACTCCACT
Source organism: Mus minutoides (assembly GCA_902729485.2). Classification (NCBI taxonomy): domain Eukaryota; kingdom Metazoa; phylum Chordata; class Mammalia; order Rodentia; family Muridae; genus Mus; species Mus minutoides. The sequence continues at coordinate 74,197 of CACVCL010029292.1, read as the reverse complement.
CTCATAGAGAATGCTCCCCATCTGGGTCCTCCTCAGAGAAAACTCTAGATTGACATATCATCACTCCTCCTCCCCATATTTCAAGCAACTCACCCAAGAGTGACCACCCAGTGGCTTAAAGTTTAACCATGTATGGAAGCGATCCCATTTCCTAGCTCATACTTTATTACTACTCATGTAAATTCTGTCAGACCCACTTGTGTTATCCCAGATGTGTGACTTCACTGACCTCTACCTGTGAGGTCAGTGAACCCAACAGAGAGCTACCTTCTAATAATCCTGCCTTGAACTACTTATAATCCATTCTAATCTGGCCTATATCTGTCTTATCAAAGGAGAGAAAATGTATATCAAATATCATTGGTCTGATATAAGCCAGGGCCATGGAAGAAATCAGAAAAAAAATCTAATAACTAACATTGTTCTTAGACCACATAGGGAATTCACAGAAAGAATACACCCCATTCTCACTTCTTGCCCTTTGAGGAATTTGCACCCATGTTTTCTTGTGGTCTTTATCCTTCTATCTGTAAGGTATAAGAATTTCAAATATGCAGAATCTCTTTTGTAATTTGAGTTCCAAGTGTTTTGGAAGGAGACTGACAGCAGGACTTTTCTAGGCTCTTTCCTCTAAATCTCTAGTGCCTTATTGCTCTCTGAAAAGTAGAAAAAAGTAGAACTGTGTCCTTCTCCTAAGTACTGAAAGCACTAATGATTCAGACAATGCATACTTTCCACTGACCCCTTTTTCCTAAATCATCTCTGGAGAGCTTAGATATTTACTGCTTGGTCTATTAACTTTGATTAACCCTAAGGCAATTTGAGTTGGGAAGATATAAGTGAAGTTCTATCAGAAAAGGGAGTAAGTACAAAATAGCTACCCACATCCATCTCAGCCTCAAAAACTCATAACTTCATTTGTGTTCTGGACTATGATGAGCTGTATCTTTCACAACTCAGTCATAAGTCTACAGTACCTTCACTTTCTTAGGTGTCTGGATCTTGACATCCCAGGACTAATAAAATAACCATTTTTTAGGTCATTCTATATAGAACGGTCTTTCAATATATGCACATAACAGAGCATCTAAAGCATACAGATGAATGCCTGAAAGTCAAAGTATCCAGGTTTCTAGAGACAAAAACCCTCAAATCTATGATTTTAAATTTTGTGTAAGAGTCTGATATTATATTGGATGCCAATATCAAACTGCCAGGAAAGTAGTTATGGAAAGAATATTCAGAAGAATTAAAACTTTATCCAAATATGTAATGACCTCTCTGGGTCATCACATGTGGCCACAGTGAAACCATGTTATTTAAATCAGAGGACATAGCTATATTGTGTAAGTTGCAATCATTAAGGCGTTTTCATCTTCTTCTAGAGAAGTCAAAACTAAGTCAAATTGTCAATAAGTCATGGACAGCAAGGACCACAGTATAAAATGTTGTAGGTGCCAAAAACAACCAGTTACAAGTTGCAACTAAATGTCATCTTCTTGTACATTATCTTGCATGTTCCATGTTATTAAAGAGGGTCTGGTTATTCCACAATCTAAAGGCTGATACCCCTAGTATTGGCACTCTTGAAACACCTAGAAAGATTTCAACATTTTCATTAAAAACTCAAAAGAACTACATATTGGAGAAGGAAAGAAAACTTTCTGTATAGCTTTAAGTGGAAAAATATAGCAAGTGCCTTCCCACAGAAGTTCAACTAGACATCAGAACCATTTCCTCCATTAGTCTTAAAGACATTCCATTTACCATGATTATAACTATGGAGCAAGATATACACAAATAATATCCTAAAAGATATGATGTAATCACAACTCCCAAGCATTTAAATCTGGTTGGATGAGATTCTTGTAATTCCATACAGAATGTCTGGATATGACTTCCAAGACTAAATGGCATGACCCATTGACACCATTTTGTCTAGAGTAACACTGTAGATTACTTCTCCAATTATCTCAAAGTATTCACAAATGACATTGGTATTTTCAGAGACATTAACCAGAATACACTTGATTTTCTCAAAGCTCACCTGGCTCTTTCCTCTTTGCTCACAAGTGAATCTGTCTTAGACTATTGCTGAACTCTTATTCTACAAGGAACCACTACATATATCTAGCCTCTTTCTCTCTGTCACCACCTAGTGGTTTTTGTAAAAATCTTAGGCTCATGAATATTGTTTCCTCTGAAAACTTTCAAGATGGTAGTTTAATTACTTCTTTCTTTTAATTAATTATTTTATTTATTTACTTTACATTCTTGCTAAAATTTGCCCTCCCTCTTCTCCTCCCAGTTCTCCCCCAACTACACTCTCGTTGGCTCCTCCTCTCATTCCATTCAGAAAAGAGCAGGTTTCCCATGGATATCCACCAACCTTGGCAATATCAAGTTGCAGTAAGAATATAGAGGCAGCCTAGAAGGGGAAAAGAGTCTTAAAGACAGGCAACAGAGTTAGAGACAGCCCCTGCTCTCACAGTTAGGAGTATCACATGAAGACCAACCTGCATAACTGTCACATATATGCAGAGAGTCTAGGTCAGTTCCATGTAGACCCTCTGATGGCAGTTTAGTCTCTGTGAGCCCCTATGAGCCCAGGATTTTGTAGGGTTTTTGTCGTTGGTGGTGGTGTTGGTGGTTTTCGATTATGATTTTGTGGTGTCCTTGTCCCATATGGCTCCTACAGTCCTTCCCCAGCTTCCACAGGATTCCCCAAGCGCTGGATAATGTGTAGCTGTGGTTTCTGTGTCTGTTTCCATCAGTTACTATGTACATCCTCTCTGATGACAGGTATGCTAGGCTCCTGTCTGAAAATATAGTAGATTATCATTAACAGTGTCAGAGGTGGGTTCCTTCTCAAGGCATGAGTCTCAAGCTGGACTAGTCATTGGTTGGCCATTCCCTCAAATTACACACTATCTTTACTCCTGTACATTTTGTAGACAGGATAAATTGTAGGTTGAATGCTCTGTGCCTGGGTTTGTGTCTCCATCCATGCCTGGTTACAGGAGATGGCCAGTTCAGGCTTTGTTGCTTGGTTTCCCCATTGTTAGTACTCTTACCTGGATCACCCTCATAGATTTCTTGGAGTTTCCACTGCCCTAGGTTTCTAGCTTGTCCCAGGGATGTTCCCTTATTCCAGTTGTCTTTCCCAGTATTCTATCCCTCCATATATATTCACGAAATAAGGTAATACAATTGGGCCCCTCATTACTCCTCTCTGATCCAATTTGTCCATTAAGCTCATATTGTTCCTCAAATGCCTGACTTTCAAACCATCATATCCTTAATTGTATATTCTCATTCATCATTGCCCCTGTATGTAGTCTCTTGGTTCTGTTCTTTTTGATTCAGGCTCTGATTCTGGTCAACATTTACCTTCAACTTCAAAAGATGTTTTAATTCTGAATCTGAGTGCATAAAAGTCATAGGGTGACATTTATAGAGCTCCTTATTTCCAATGGTGGTGTTCTTTAGCCTATGTTCACCTTCATGCTCACCACAGTCTGCATCTCAAAAACAGTTCATTGTCTTATAATAATTTCTGTGCAACCATCCAATATGCTGTTCAAACTAAATCAGTATTTCTACTGCATCTTATTATCCTTTAGTCATTCTACTTTTCTCTTAGAATGAATATAAAACGATAATGATGATTCTTCTTTCAAGAGTATACACACACACACACACACACACACACACACACACACACACACACACTTTTGTATATCTTATTTTCTTGTAATTGTCTTTGAAAACCAACAAATATATCCTTGACTGTGTCTTTCTTTATAATATTACCACATGCTTATGTATACTTTTAAATGTCTTTATTAAACTTCCTACCCCAAAATTTAAAAAAAAACAAACAATTATGCCCATAGGCTTCAATGATGTGAACACTGCTGTTCAAATGTAAGAACCTATAAGTTTGGGTACTGCTTGTTTTCTGTCATTTATGCTTTGTATGAAAAGTGCTTGAAAGGACCCTGCTATTGTACAAGAATGAATAAAAATTCAGACTGAGATCTTTTCCAGTGAGAATATTTATGATATATTAGAATTGTTTCAAATCTGGGCTAGGTGTGACTAGACTGCTTGTAACTGTTTTAGACTGCATACTTTTCCAATAATAAAAATGTAAATATTGAATAATGTTAATTCATGTTTTTCTAGATAATAAACAAAGAAAACCAGTTATCACCAAATAAATCATGTGCCAAGATTAAAGCTATTCTATATATTATAGTCCCAACATTTTAAATATTTTATATTTAGAAGTTCTTTTTGTTCCTAGCGATCTTATGGTAATTACCAGCACCACAAGAATTTTTAGTCAAATTTCCACTGAAGGCTTTTTCAAGGAAGGGGCTCTATTTTGGCTAAATGGCTAATTTTAGAAAATTTGTATAAAAGAATTATCAATTTTATGCAAAATACCGCAAAATTCATAAGTTAATTTACAAGCAGAGATATAGAGGGTAAGCAGATCAGCGTCTGAAGTGCCATTCATATGGTAATAACAAAACTGTGCTCTTAGGGTAAAGAAGTGCATGCATAAGCCATTTCATTGGCAAAAATGATAGAATATGTTCTAAATATTTGAAATATTTATGCTTTTGTTTTCAGACAAGTTGAGACCAAATGAAAGTGAATTGCCACAGAGAAAAATGTTGAGTATTCTTTATTTTGATGTTATGGGATGAATTGTTTTAAACATTACACTTTTCTCACTTTTGTTATTTTTAATCAAGAAATCTTAAAAGCATAGTAACTTCTGGAGAAAATAGTCAGAAGAAAAGATAGTCCTTGATAACAGGGAAAAGGACTTTGGCATAGAAAGCCCAACATGCACACAATGGGTGCTTTTCCTTCCATTGCATAGAACTAATTCTGATGAGAACTTGGCAATGTACTAGATTTGGTGTGCCAATTATGACTAATTTATCATCTGATAAAATGTAAAAGAATGTTTGAAAGTATTTATTATTAGAAACCAAGAATATATGAATGTTCTGTACAAATTCTCATTTATGAGAATCAGGCAATGGAGAATGACAATGCTATTGGTTAGACGCAATAGAGATTCCTTAATCACCACATGGGGAGGGGTTGCCTCTTACCCAGAAACTGTCTTACACTGTTGAGTGAGAGAGAAAATATTACATATACAGAGGATTTATTTTGAATTGCTTTACTATACGGATAAGACAAATGATTTGTCAGCCCTCTGACTAATTGGGGGTGACTAAGCAGGACAAGAAATGGTTTCTATTGCTGTGACAGAAAAAAAATGAATTTACAACATACTCAGACTGAGGTGATTATTGACCTAGCTCACACCATGGTCTAACAAAGCATATTATCTATCAAATATAACTACATGCCATTAAATCCATTCCGAGGCTCAGTGACCTCAGGTGTTGGTTTTTAAAGAGTACTAAACTGTATTTCCTAATAAATGGTTTCTAAGAACTATTTCAGACATCTTTGTAGACTGTAGAGCCTGAGGGAATTCATAGGAAAATCAAGTGTATATCTCTTGCATTTCCAGGAGGAAGCAGGATTGTCAAAAACAAAGCTCTATACTTACATCTGCATTACATCTTCTCTCTGACCTCATCCCCAAGAACTGGTTATATCTTACATGCCTCTAGATGACCTCTTTGCCACCAGAAACAACCATTCCTAACCTCTGAATATCTAAGGAATAACTAAAACTATCCCTTGGAATTATTCTCTTGCACATTAAACTTTTCCTAAGTTCTAAGCTTCCCTGTTTCTTTTTTAGGTTGATTAGGGTTTTTTTTTTTTTTTTTTTTTTTTTTTTTTTTTTTTTTTTTTTTTTTTTTTTTTTTTTTTTTTTTTTTTTTTCTATTTCATATCTAAACTAAATGCCTTCTGCATGCTACAGTTGAATTCAATCCTGCTGCTCACCATGTTACCATCGTTAACTATGGACTCCCTTCATAACATCATCATACAGGCCATGAGATTTTCTGCCTATCCAATTTGGAAGAGCACGTTTCTCTTCCCTCCTCTGCTTCAGAGATCCTTATGATATGTTTCAGAAAATGAGTGTTAGCAAAGATAATGTCCAGTGCACATGGCCAGAGCTTTGAGTTTTACTGAACAGTTTGGTCATCACTGGTGACTTATGACAGGAGAAGGTTTATTCTTGATGTGAACTGTGTCCTTCAGCAGTAATAGTCAATGCTGGTGAGTTTTGTAAGCCACTGGCTTGAGGGTTATTTATTAGAACAGCACATGAAAATATAGCCTGCAAATGTTCTGGAGATGAAAGTTTAATGCATTTGGAGCCATTTACTGAGAAAAATAAATAAAAAGCCAATATTAAACACTTAACTTTAGCACACTTGGATATGGTAACCTGAGGCCAATAAATTATCTCCTGTGATCTTGGTCTTCATATGTAAAACAGGGAAGATTATTCCTGACCTGATAAACTCCCAGGATTAGTTGTGAATAATGAATAAAATAGTGTTTCTGAAATACTGAAATAGCAGTGAACTGTTGGGTGCTAACATTATTCAGTATCAATACCTTCCCTCAAGTATTTCTGCCTTTAGCTTTTCTGTCAAATATTGGCCTTTTGAAACTCCCTGCTTTCACTAAATGTTGATCAGGGCAGAAGGCTATTAGAGACACAGCCAGTCCAAGGAAATAGACATAATGACCATTTCATCTGGACTGGAACATGATCCAGGTAGAAATCCTAAAAACACAACCAGGGTATAGAAAGCAAAAATTCTGCTGTACAGACCATGACAAAAAGCAAGATATGTTATGTCAGGGGGAGAATTTCTAAAAATCAATGATTATAATAAAATACTTTTAACATTGCTTGTTTTTTTCAGAGGATTTTAAAGCACTTTAGATGTAGCTTCTCTTTATGTATAAATTCATACACAACTTTTTGATGAAGGAATGTATTTGTCCCAACATTCTCGATGAATAAATGTGCATAATAATATTAGGCCACATTTTTTCCAATTATAGAATAGGTTACAACTTGTACTACCAGGGTACCTACTCAGGCGCCATGGTATGTATATTTCCTCTGAGTCAATCAATAGATGTAAAACTAAATATTTATTATAGTTTATTCAATGTAGGTGCAATAAGGAATGAATATACATATTCAACAATGGATATATGGCTACAGAAAATGTAGTGTACTTAAGTAAATGAATACCATTTATACCATAAAAAGAAGGAAATCCCATTGTTTGCAATAATACAGGAGCAGGATTTGTTGAGTTAAATACACCCAGAAAAACAAAGCAGGTACTCCCCAATCCTATTCCAAGGAAGATTCTAAAACTAGGCTGGAGAAAGGTTCAGGAGGTAAAGCCACATGCCACCAAGCCTGATGGCCTGAGTTCAATCCTTTAGGCACACATGATCAAAAGAGAGGACTGACTCCTCAGGATGACCTCTGCCATCCTTTTCACATATCTACAGTCCAAGAGACATAAACTAATGTAAAAAAGAAAAATGTTAATTAAAACATAGAAAGGGACAGTAAAGTATTGTATAATATTGCAAGTTCAGCAGCAGTCTCTCCCCATTATTCTGACTAATATCAACAACTTTTCTCATGATCCACCCAATCCCAGAGCCCCTAATATCTTGTCATTTCTGACTTGTACTAATCAGACCATCATATTTATTTTTTCTTTTGTTTTCTTTTTTTAATAACAACTGAAAAATTACCAGTGTCTCAACTTCAAGCATTCATAGACCTGATTGCCCCTTGCCTTTTCAAACCTATCCTTTCTGTTACTTTTGAATTACACAATGCCTTCCAATAAACCAATGTATGAGTGCTCCCCAAATTCTCTAACCATTCTTTATCAGTCTTAGACTTCACTGTCAGTCATTCAAGGTTGGCTTTGAGACTACCCCAAACTGTTTTGTTCTCTCTTGTCATTGCCCATGTCTAGATCACAGAATGCCAACTTCATTTACATGGAACACACTGCTGCTTCTGTGGCTATCTATATATGTCAGAAAGCTAAAGCTCTACATTGTTCTAAGATAATTTCCAACTGTTAATGACAAGTCACATTTGGGTTCAGGCAATCTACTATATTATTCCATTGACATGTCAATCCATTTTCCTACTCTTTAAGTGTATATGAGTGAGTGATTGGCATCTCTTTCCCCTACCTATGTCACTAGGAAAAAGAGAAAAGATTGTAGAATCACAAGATTTTATACTATTTTAAGGAGTCTACTGGCTTCTGTGATAATTATTTCAGTCATTGCTTTTTTGAATCTCAGACCAACACACCACTTGTACATATTACTCAATACCCTTTATCTATTAAAGGACAGCACCTTAGATGTGTTCAGTGCTCTTACCAATGTTGTCAGCTTTTTTTTTGGGGGGGGGGGGGTTATTTGGCTTACATTTCTGTATCACAGTCTGTCATTGATGGAAGTCAGGACAAGACTTCAAGCAGGGCTTGAATCTCGGGGCAGGAGCTGATGCAGAGACCATGGAGGAGTGCTTACTGGTTTACTTCGTAAGATTTGCTTAACATCCTTTCTCCCTTCCTTCCTTCCTTCCTTCCTTCCTTCCTTCCTTCCTTCCTTCCTTCCTTCCTCCCTTCCTCCCTTCCTCCCTTCCTCCCTTCCTTCTTCCCTCCCTTCATCCCTCCCTCTCCCCATCTCTCTTTCTTTTTTCCTTATTTTTATTAGATATTTTCTTCATTTACATTTCAACTGCTATCCTGAAAGTCCCCTATAGCCTCCCCCACCCCCTGGCCTGCTCTCCTACCCACCCACTCCCACTTCTTGACCCTGGCATTCCCCTGTATTGGGGCATATAAGTTTGCAAGACCAAGGGGACTCTCTTCCCAATGATGGCAGTCTAGGCCATCTTCTGCTACTTATGCAGCTAGAGACACGAACTCTAGGGGTACTAATTAGTTCATATTATTGATCGACCTATAGGGTTGCAGACCCTTCAGTTCCTTGGGTACTTTCTCTAGGTCCTCTATTGGGAACCCTGTGTTCTATCCAATAGCTGACTATAAGCATACACTTCTGTGTTTGCGACGCACTGGCATAGCCTCACACAAGACAGCTATATCAGGGCCCATTAAGCAAAATCTTGCTGGCATATGCAATAGTGTCTGCATTTGGTGACTGATTATGGGATGGATCCTCAGCTGCAGCAGTCACTGGGTGGTCCATCCTTTTGCCTGAGCTCCATACTTGATCTCTGTAACTCCTTCCATGTGTGTTTTGTTCCCAATTTTAAGAAGGAGCGAAGTGTCCACACTTTGCTCTTCATTCTTACTGACTTTCATGTGCTTTGCAAATTGTATCTTGGGTATTCTAAGTTTCTGGGCTAATATCCACTTATCAGTGACTACATGTTATGTGAGTTCTTTTGTGATTGGGTTACCTCACTCAGAATGATACCCTCCAGATCCATCCATTTGCCTAGGAATTTCATAAATTCTTTGTTTTTAATAGCTGAGTAGAACTCCATTGTGTAAATGTACCACATTTTCTGTATTCATTCCTCTGTTGAGGAACATCTGGGTTCTTTCCAGCTTCTGGCTATTATAAATAAGGCTGCTATGAACATAGTGGAGCATGTGTCCTTATTACCAGTTGCAACATCTTCTGGATATATGCCCAGGAGAGGTATTGCGGGATCCACCAGTAGTACTATGTCCAACTTTCTGAGGAACTGATTTTCAGGGTGATTGTACCAGCTTGCAATCCCACCAACAATGGAGGAGTGTTCCTCTTTCTCCACATCCTCGCCAGCATCTGCTGTCACCTGAATTTTTGATCTTAGCCATTCTGACTGGTATGAGGTGGAATCTCAGGGTTGTTTTCATTTGCATTTCCCTGATGATTAAGGATGTTGAACATTCTTTAAGGTGTTTCTCAGCCATTAAGTATTCCTTAGTTGGGAATTCTTTGTTTAGCTCTGTGCCCCATTTTTTAATGGGGTTATTTGATTTTCTGGAGTCCACCTTCTTGAGTTCTTTAAATATATATTGGATATTAATCCCCTATCTGATTTAGGATTGGTAAAGATCCTTTACCAATCTGTTGGTGGCTTTTTTGTCTTATTGACGGTATATTTTGCCTTACAAAAGATTTGCAACATTATGAGGTCCCATTTGTCAATTCTCGATCTTACAGCACAAGCCATTGCTGTTCTATTCAGGAATTTTTCCCCAGTGCCCATATCTTCGAGGGTTTTCCCGACTTCTCTTCTATAAGTTTCAGTGTCTCTGGTTTTATGTGGAGTTCCTTGAACCAATTAGACTTGACCTTAGTACAAGGAGATAAGAATGAATCAATTCCAATTCTTCTACGTGAAAGCTGTCAGTTGTGCCAGCACCATTTGTTGAAAATGCTGTCTTTTTTCCACTGGATGGGTTTAGCTCCCTTTTCAAAGATCAGGTGACCATAGGTGTGTGGGTTCATTTCTGTGTTTTCCATCCTATTCCATTGATCTACCTGTCTATTGCTATACCAGTACCATGCAATTTTTATCACAATTGCTCTGTAGTACAGCTTGAGATCAGGCATGGTGATTGTTGTCAGCTTTTCTATTTCTCCTAAATTACTTTGGTTATAATGCAAATAGCTCCTATATGTCATATTATCAAAAGCCTATCATGATGTTATAAAAAATAAGAATTAAAATAATTTCCATATTTTAAATAAAATTTAGTAAGATTTTTGTCCACACATGATAAATACACTCACTTCTCTTCTGTTCTTCATTGAACTCATTGATAACTATCCATATGTCAGTTTGTCTGTCTATCCATCCATCCTTTTATCTATGTGTATGTTTTATGTATATATGTATGTAGCTATGTATATCTATCTAGATGTATGTCTATCTAGACAGATACAGATAGATATATAGATATGTACATATATATATGCATATATACATATGTATTCATAAATACATAATTCATATCCCCATTTAAGTGACCCTTTTTCCATCCTCAAAAAGAATTTTAAATGATCTAGAGATTCTCCAAGGTTAGACGCAAATTTTCTTAGACACTGAGAGACTTAGACACACTTAGTAGAGCATTACTATAGTGTTTTCCTCATAGCGTTGTCTATGAGGGCTGACTTCCTGGCATGAAGCTGTTGGAAAGGAATTCAACTCATTAGGAGGACTGTGCACTATCAAGTAGGAATTATATCTGATGTAAAGATAGCTTCATATACACAAATCAGTGAATGTAATATGCTAAAATATTGTCATGAAGGATAAAAATCATGTGAGTTTCTCAACAGACTCAAATGTTTAGGGGGAGGGGGGAATGAGTAACTTTCCAGGACAAACTCCCAGCACACGTTAGGGATAGTGGCTTCCTCAGTTTACTAAAGGTTATGTATAACATGTCTACATTATATTCTGTGGTGAAAATTTCCCCTAATACTCACTTTGTGCTTTTTTATTTCTCTCTCTGCCCATTCCTGCTTTCCTTTCTCTCCTTCCTTTCTCTCCTTCCTTCCTCTCTTCCGTCCTTCCTTTCTGTCGTCCTCTCCATCCAATTGCTGGTGAAGATCAGTTGAAAAGATTTTATAATTTACTAAAACATTAAAACAACTACAATATCTATACTACAACTCTGAAAAAATAGTATTAATAAATTTAAAGGGTGTGTTTCAAGCTACAGCTTAATAAATATCTTTTATCAAATTTTCTTTTTTTTTTCAAATTTCTTCCAGCCAAGACAAGAGGATGAGCCACCACAGTGTTTGTTACAGGTATTGAGGATATTGTTTTGCCTCAACAATAATTACCCCATCAGAAAGCCACAATTTATAAAGCATTTAATTACTTAGTGCTCGTGACGTAAATGTCACAGTTCAAGTACTTGATGGAGAAAAATATTAAATGAAGTGTACTTGTTTTGAAGATAATTTCATTTAACATCTCTAAAGCAGGGCATAATTAAGTTACTCTGTCATACAAAATGATGGAGGCTTTAAATAAGTAACAGCTGGTTACTCCAATGATGGAGCAACTGCAGGGAAGCCCTTGGCAAGGACAGCTGTGCAAACTGAACCCACACAGTATGCTAATAGACTTTTGTTATGGCTAAGGAAAATAGCTAGGACTGAGTGACATCGAGGAATGCAAACACTCCAATGAGTCTGTACAGCTCTTAGAATGCATTCAGTATCACTAAGTATTAGTATTAAAAACCAGTGTGTTTCATTCCTGTGCCCAAAATGTCTCTTCTGTGCAGATCAAACAGCAAATTTATAATAGTGTGTACCTTTGAGTGAAACCACACTCATACTTTTTATTTGAAATAAGATTACTTTATTTTAATTAACACTCACTCACACACACACACACACACATCATATCGCTACTTTAAAAAGATCACTAAAATACTTTTCCAGTCCCCCAATTCCCCCATCTAAATCAATTTCTGTATAGTTAGACTAGCTATTTTAAAGCAGTGGGCTTCAAGTAGCTATTCTAGGCCATATTCAAGCTAAATAAAGAATCAAATTAAAATTACTCTTTATTTTAATATTATCATAATTTTTAATGAGTGTTAAAATGTTATTTCAAAATTATCTGAATTTTTATTTCCAAATATTTTGACACAATATTTTTCATGAATTTAGATTTTTTCTTTTTCACAAACTTAGATTTCCAATCACCATGTTAAGGTATTAAAATTAGACTTTGGTAAACATGACTTAATAATAAATATTAATATTAAAAATATTAAATAAAACATTTTGGAGAACTAAAATTCTATTTTCATTAAACTATTGTTTGATGGTTTCATCAAACTATTTTAAGGTTTGATGAATTAATTCATGTGTGGGTCTGTATGCATGAATGAAGACAAACACAGAGGCTAGAAGAATGTGTTGGATCACCTGTAACAAGAAATACAAGCCGGGCAGGGAGGCGCACGCCTTTAATCCCAGCACTCTAATCCCAGCACTCATGAGGCAGAGACAGGTGGATTTCTGAGTTCGAGGCCAGCCTGGTCTACAAAGTGAGTTCCAGGCCAGCCAGGGCTACACAGAGAAACCCTGTCTCGAAAAAGAAAAGAAAAGAAAAGAAGAGAAGAGAAGAGAAGAGAAGAGAAGAGAAGAGAAGAGAAGAGAAGAGAAGAGAAGAGAAGAGAAGAGAAGAGAAAAGAAAAGAAAAGAAAAGAAAAGAAAAGAAAAGAAAAGAAAAGAAAAGAAAAGAAAAGACAGACATTTATGAGCCTCCATATTCTCCTCCTGGGAACTGAACCTGGGTCTAGCACATACACAGATGATCTTCTAAACCACTGTGCTACCTCCCCTGCACCCATTTGTCAAACTTCCTAATGGTTACTTGATTTCAGTCATAGAAAAGAATAAGGAGAATTTGTCTGATACATTCTTTGGGGGGGGGGGGTAACATCAAAATTGTTCTTTAAACATACTGTTTACCCTTTTTGACTTGAAATCATTTTGAACTGGTTACCTCATTCATTCTTGTAACTAATATGTTACTGCTTCATTTAATAACCAAGCAGAGGGTTTTAGCAGCAAGGTAAACAGCACAAGACAAGGTGTGAATGACTCTGCAGGGTGCAGTGTGCTTTAGGTCAGTAACTGAGGTTTGTGAACTGATATCCCAGGAAGAAGACCCAGTAACCTCTGTGGGAGCTAGGAATGTGAAAGTACTGGGGACTGGGCTTTACATTTGAGCATTTTAAAATGTTGCTCTCTAATGTGGTATTTTCTCATAGATTACGTCCCAATTGCACTTCCTTCTTCCTCTACATTCACCAGTCTTCACTCTCCCCCACTAGGTCCACCCCTCCATTTTCCTTCAGAAAGAGTAGGCCTCTCAGGGATATCAATCAAACATGGAATAACAAGTTACAGTTAGACTACATACAAACCCTCATAGCAATTTAAGCCAGAAATCTTTTTTTAGAAAACTCAGGGTATATAGAAAGACTAGCAGTGTCAGCTAGCCTGGACCCCCGAGATCTCTCAGACACTGAGCCACCAAGCAGGCAGCACACACCAGCTGAGATGAGGCCCCTGAAACAGATACAGCAGAAGACTGCTGAGTCTGGACTCAGAGCAGATGCACCTAACCCTCAAGAGACTTGAAGTCCCAGGGAGTGGGGAGGTCTCGTGGGGTAGGGGAATGGGGACATCCTCTTGGAAATCAGGTGAGGGGAGGACATATGAGATATGAAACAGTTGGAGGGTGGACCAGGAGGGGGATAAAGTCTGGACTGAAAAAAAAAGATTAAAGGAAGGATAAATTTAAAAAGAAAAAAGAAAAAAAGGAAAGTCAGGGTAAAATAAAGACAGGTTTCAGTGGTGCTGAATTAAAATTATCTTTTTCCTGGAGTTCTTCACCTGCTTACAGATGTTTTTGTATTCATGAGCGTTATCACTTATAAGGGCTACTCATCTTGATATTTACATAAAATTGTCATTCATAAATGCATTTAGAATTAATAGAAAATGACATAAATGATCGTGTGTTCAAAAGATACTTATTATGAAACTATCTTTAAAAACAAAGCATTATTAAGTTTTAGCTATTTCCGTTTCTGTAAAGCTCTTTCATTTCCAGCTTAATAAAAGATAATTGGTATTTTTATTTTCTTCTAGAGTAAATGTATAAGATTTTTTTCAGTTAAAGCTATTATGAAAACTGGTCTCACACAAATAATAAGATTGAAAAATGAAAAAGTATTTTAATAACCTTTCCCAATAATTATGTTTTTATGTTACCAAGTTATTTGACTGTGGTAGTTCTTAAAGGTTAGATGTGATATAGAATTCAAAGCCATACAGGTAACCTTTGCATACACAACTCTATCAAAAGTGATTGGTCCATTTTGTACTTTAAACGGATTTTCAACTAGTCATCTAATATTTATAATAATTTCATAACATCATACAATAATTAACTGGTAAATACTCATTCACTAGGCAGCATAAACTTTGTTATTTACTTCCATTACACCATGTCCCAAATATTACATTTGTTAATATCACTATCAATCTAATCATAAAGATATTTAACAAATAGAAAGTTATCAAACTCATGGTAACGGCCCAAGTCTTCCAAAAAAAACTTTTTTTTTTTCCCCTGACAGTTCAGTTTTCACCATTGGAAACAAATACTAAGTTATTTTCCCCAAAGTGAGATGCTTAGCCCATTCGTTTTTCAAAGAAATATCTGCCTTATGCTCAAGTTTGAATAACCATAATCTATGTCTGTCATTTTGTCAAGTAAAAAATATCACCTCATTAAAAAAAGAAAAAAAAAAGTTACTGGTTCAGCAGGAACCTAACATTACAGGATCTTTTTCTTTTTTTTCCTCCTATTTGTTTTATTTATATTTCAAGTGTTATCCCCTACCTGGTTTCTCCCTTCCAGAAACCCCCTATCCAATGCCCCCTCCCCCTGCTTCTATGAGGGTGTTTCCCCACCCACCCAAATACCCCCTCCTCCTCGCCCTTGATTCCCCTTCACTGGGGCATCTAACTAGCCTTCAGAGGGCCAAGGACCTCTCCTCCCTTTGATGCCTGACAAGGTCATCTTCTGCTACATATGCAGCTAGAACCATATGTGCTCCTTGGTTGATGGCTTAGTCCCTTGGAGCTCTTGAAACAACCATTATTTGACATAAGTGTTTGTTTTTCTCAATGGAGACACCTGGTAAAATTGACCTTTAAAGAAGTTATAATAGTGACTGTTTAATCAACAGCACTTACGTGAAATGGGTTTGTTTAAAGAACTGTTGTTGGAAGTAGTGGCTCATTTCTATTAGCCCTGTACTCAGGAAGCTGAGGCAGGAATATTGTTGCAAGTCTGAAGCACTCCTGGCACAACCATCATCATAATCATCATAATAATCAAACAGTAAACTCAATTCTATACTGTTTGTATTTTTACTTGAGAATTAGAACCATCACCACCTAGATTGTTAGTTCACCAGAGTGAGGACTTACACAGTTATTCTATTTTTATTACATTGGTTCAGAAGTATGATGTCAGGGAGGCTGACATCTGTGTGATAACAGTGTTTCTAACAATTTATTGAACTTTATGTCAATATTTCTGGAGAGGTCACAAATACATATAATACTATGAGTATAATTGTGGAGTAACACTTTATATCGGTTATTTTAGATATATTTTATGTTATATATAACTATATATGTATATATAACTACATATCATATATATGCTATGTTTTCTGTGGAATCTCAACTTATAAGCACTATTTAAAGTATGTAAATACTATAATACTGCAGCTCTCTATGCAGTGAGTAAAAATAAACTAGAGCTCCAGATGGAATGAAAGAACCCCATAGTCCCGTATTAGCCCTTTGCTTGGTAAGTCTTGAAAAATATTAAGACCCAAGAAGGGCAAAGAATAAGTTTTGTACATAAAGTACAATAAGTTTTGTACCACACAGACAAATTTCAAAGTTCTAAACATTAATTTTCTTCTTCTAAAGTTGTATCCCTTTCCATAGTTTCTGTCTGTCATTTTCTGAAAAATTACCTGTGGGTGGGTTAATTATGGGTGGGTTAATTACGTCTTAATCTGAGTGGGCTCCTGATGGCCAGGTGGATGGCAAACACTATTTCCGAATGTGTTTATTAAGGTGCTTCAAGAACTGAGCAGCATTTGAATCACTCCAGTGGTAAAGCACAGCCACCCTCAGCATGGTGGTTCACGACATACAAGTATTGGAAGGTGGGGTTAGAACAGTGGGGAATTTTCTCACTGAGCTCTGCACTCAGGCATTGGAGCTCCTGGTTCTTAACTAGACCCAGGATCTACAGCAATGCATCACCCTTCTGCCTAATTCTTTAACAGTGGGGTTCTGTTTCCCCATCTTACAGAAGGTACATAGTAGGTCTTCTACTCTTTGTTGATTGATTGATGATTGATTGACTGCCTAAGCCAATTCTTATGCAGACATCCTTTTCATATTTAAATCTCTATCTTATTGTCTCAGGAGGTATGAATGACTCTTACAAAGAACTTTAACCAATGCACTGTGTCCTGGCTAATTCCTCTCCCTCCTTAGCTAGCCAAGTTCCCCCATGGGCCCATCATCTTTGCTTCAGCCAAGTCCTTGCTAAAGACACTCTCTCTCCAGGATTCTTTTAAGTAAGCACAATGCTGCTTAACTCCTTATTTTCTCATGAAATCAGCACAGTAGAAAGATCAGCCTTAGAAACATTTAGTCGTCAAACTTCCCATCTGCACCATAAGTTGGTTCTATCTCGGCATGTGACCTACTTCTTAAAAAATAAAAGGAAAAATAAAAACCTACAGAGAAGTAACTGTGCTGTGGCTAAAAGCTAGGGTCTTCTGTGACTCCCACAGATAGGTAGAGGAAGCCTAGGGAGGCTGACATCTGATTGAATATGCGCTATGCTGATGTTTCTAAGCTTCCTGCTGCACCTCATTGCTCCTCCCACGCACTTGCTTCCAGTATTCAGTATTTCCTTCTTAGTACCTTGGATTCATTGGGGTTTTTTTTGTTTTGTTTTGTTTTTTTTGCCTCAGGCTTCTGCTTTCAGTGAGACTCAAACTCAGGCAGCCATCACTTTTTATGGAACCTGCATGATATACTAACGACTTCAAGAAATCTCTAACTCTCGAACATTCCTGTTAGGCTTCTACTTTAAGAATAAAACATAGCTTTATTTTAGTAAGCAGTTGGGTTATATGTTGAAAGCCACAAAGCTAATTCATATCAACTAGGATATGAAAGATCATTGAACTATTCAAGTCTAACTTAGACCAGATTATCTCTTTGGTAATGGTACTTTCATCAACAATTAGAAATAAGCTTAAATCACTCCTATATATCATAATCTTTGAAATAATATTTCAAACAATTAGAGGAATTCTTTTAATTTACATTTACCCTAAATACTGTAGAGTGTGAGTTTGGAAGCTTCTGATCAAATTGATTCGTCTTGAGATTTGAGAAATAAGCTTTGTCCTACAAACACACATTCTGTGTCGAGTTACCCAGTATAATAGGCTATTTCACAGAAACTACATTTATTTCTGTAGAAAATTTTCTCAATGTAGCCCATCTTCTTCTTTATTACAATGAAATTTAATCCAATGTTGTTATAAATGTTTGAAAACTAAATGGGTCCTAAAATACTGTAGATCTGTTTCCTACATTTTACAGTCGTTTAAAATAAAGTGGGTATTGTTGTTTGTCATTTATGCTTTCATAAAACTTTTATGTGCCTCTTCACGGAACTTTTGGAAAAATGATTATTCACAAATTTAGAGTGCTTGCACTTTATAAGTATGTAAAACTAAATGCACAGAACTTTTTTGCAAAGTTTCTCAAACTAGAAAGAATGAGGTTATATAAACAGCTGGAAGCAAAAAGCATGTATATCTTTCTTCATTCTCCATTCTTATCCCTTCTGTGAACTTTAATGAATTTAACTTCTTACCCAAAGGTATTTATGTTTAAAATCAAGCTAATGATAAAAGTGCTGTTGAAAATAAAATACCAGCTGCAAGTAATTTATTAATAAAAAGCTAATATATCTGTTGATGAGGCAGTAGGTCTCATTGTATACATCTATCCTTCAACACCAGAATACTTCTATCATTCACACAGACTTTACATTTCTATGGTACCTCTTCCCTATTCCTCAATTTTTTTTTCCTTACTGAGTCAGTGTCTAAAGTGATAAGTTAACCTTAGAGAGGAGAAACAAATCAAAACATTCTTTCTTTGTGCAATATTAATTATGGTGAATTTTGCAAGGCTAATAAACCAAGTCATTACATAATTAACATTTATGAAAAACTTTTATGAGTCAGGCATTGTGATCAAAACATTACATACATTATATTATTGCAACACAATCCATTTACAGTCCATGAGTTGGGTAATATTCTTTACGTAGTCTATACATTCCGAAACTTAAACTGTGCAGGCAAGGGATCCCTGACTTAGGGCAATAACATACCAATGCAGCTGATGCCTAACTCAGCTTGCTTCTCTCCTGCATCCTTTGTCCGACCACTTTAGCTTCTGCCAGGTTTCTAGGAATGTGATAAGTTTGTGGTAACCACGTGGTCACCCATCACTAAGCACAACTGCTCTTCTAATGCCGAAATTATCCCACAGTTTGAATTTAGGTATATTTGTTAGGTTATAAGTTTTGATTCTAGAAATAGAGCTATACTTTACCTATACGTTCAAAGGTGTTTCTTGCACATAAATTTCAAAATTAAGTAATTATGTTCAGTAATTTTTTTCTTAGAAAACCTACTGTATAATCTAAAAGTAACAAGCAGAAGTCACAAGTAAGAATGTAGAGGTCAGAAGTTGCAGGACTCTGTTCTCTTCTACTATTTGGGCCCTGGGATTGAATTAAGGTTGTTGGAGTTGGTGGCAGTTACCCTAATTCACTTACCCATCCAACCTGACCCCTTGTTTGTTTTTACTTCAAAATGAAGAGAAAAAAAAAATCTCCTAAAAAGGTCTTTTACAGTAAAGTTTTCCTGTCCCTTTTGCTTAAATGTCTTAAGTAGTACTAATATATCTAATATAGAAAATGAAGGTTAAAAAGGATCTAACTTTAAGAAAACAGGGGCTTTATTACAGATGCATATGTAGGATGCACAGCAGGAGAGACAGAGCACCAGATCCAGAACAGAGTGGAGAGAAGCTGAGTGTGACCTTGAGCCAAAGGAGATCCTCCCTTAAAGTGTTGGTACAGATGAAAGAGGGAAGTCTGTACCAAAGATAAATAAAAATGTGCTAACAGAGTAATTAACATCTTTCCCTGAAGAACAAGTTTTAGCACAGGAAGGGTCTGGGGCCTTGAAAACTCCCCTGGCAGCCTCTCTGCTAGAAGAAAATGAGCAGATGGACCATCACATAGACTTACAGCTGTGCTTCTTTGACTATGGAAGCCTCACTGAATAGAACACCAGACACTTTGATCTATCAGTTACTAGTTCTATAACTTTGAACAACCCTCTAACCTATACCAGGTTGCTTTTTCATTTTAAAAAAGAAATAATGACTGCCTTGGAGTTTTCCAATTGGAAGTCTATCTGGGGGGATTCCCTAAATTACCTTCTTCCCAGATGTCTTCCTGTATGTTCCCCACGGGTGGATGGGGTATGATTTATCTGATCACTAAGATGAGTCAAAGACTCAAAAGATGCACCCTTCACCTCCGTCCAGGTTCTCTTCTTTAGAATCAGCTGCTGTAGGAGGCACATCTGTCTCTCTACTACTACAGGCATGAAGAATAGCTTCCTATAGTATGACTGACAGGTGAAGTCTCAGCTCTGAGTGGTTCTAGCTTTCCTTTCTGAGAAGCCACCATGGGCATTCAAGGAATGGTAGTATCACCAGGATGATATAACACTCTCAGATCCAAATGGATTCTATTAGTAGTATAAGTTTTCATTGTTCTAACAGCCAAGATCACCTCAGTCAAATAGATGGGCTAAACTTAAAACTATGAGAAGCAAACTTTATTTCAGTCTTAGAGCATCTCTCCTTAGCATATTCAACATAATTTACAACCTCACACCTAACAACTGTGCTGGATTTTAATAGCTGTAGCTTCTACCACACGGTAAATTCTCAAGCCTTAGGCTCATAACCTATATTTTTATCTCTTTAAACAAGCAAACAAACAAACAGAAATCAGTCAAATTGAAAATGAACATATGAGTCTAAGATGGTGGCACATGACTTTAATCCTAGCATTTAGGAGTCTGAGGCAGGCAGATATCTGTTAGTTTAAGGCCAGCTGGGCTACCAGAAAAATTCAGGTTTCTGGACAGCCAGAGTTATATAGTGAGACTTTGTGTCTAACAATCAAACAAACAAAAAGGAAATCATGGTAAAATACAGAAATTGTGAAAAGTATTTCGATCAGGCCTCCTGCAGTATTTGAGTGAGACTTTCCCTCATGGGGAAGATAAGACTAGCAATATTCTGATCTATGTTTTTTAAATCTCAAGCAATACTCTGTATAATTCTCCAACTAGCATAAAAAGTTAAAGAAAAGCATATACTACAAGTTTTCAAAAATTGAATTTTCATACATGTCCATGTTTCCAGTAGTGATTAACAGTGCAGATGTTAAATTGCACTTTTCCCGAAAGCATGTGGATACTGCCCTAGCCCAGGTCACTAAAATCACAAAATGCAACATTCGAGAATGTATACAATGCTTTCCCTTTGAATAAAACTTGATGCTTGGAAATGCTATATATCTGCTTAAAGTAAATGACTGCCAATAAAAAAATATGCTCCACTAATTTTACAACATAAATAATTTTATGTGTACATTTACTAGTGTCTTCCTTTTATAATGGCAAACACAATTTAAAAATCAGCTAAGTAAACAAAAAACACAGCATTTAAATAATGTATAACTGTTTGTACAAGAAGATATGGCCCATTATAATAATAATAAAAAAGTACTTGTAAACTGTGCTGTAACACTGAGACAGCCTTTGGTCCTAGGCCAAGAAAGAGCTCTAGAGAGAACTTCAACTCCATCCCAAATAAAGGATCAGTGAGGCATCCAAAACTAAGGTCAGTCTTCAGAGGCTTTGAACACAAGATCGTGATACGGCCAGCTGAGCCAGCTGAACTGTGCTCTTGCCAATTGCAAAGTCAATGACGTGTAGTAGAAATCAGTGCAGGGAGACCCTGAGCCCTATCTCTTCTCGTTTATAGTTATAATCTTACAAGAAATACCATCTAGAATAGGATTTTTTATTTTCATCAGACTTCATGGAGTAGATAAGAGTTCTAAGGGTGCTCAGTGATATTTCCTACATGGGTAGCACAGACAGAACCGAGCCTCTTCCATCTTCAATTCTACTGCAGGAAATGTATCCGTGCGTCCACTTTTGCTTACCAGGGGTGGAGGGTGGAGGGTTTTGTGACCTACAGTGAAAATAAGGCACATTCTAGGTAGTTCTCTGACTCAGGAAAATTATGTTGAGGCCACTAGTCTTGTATACTTTTAACTGCATCTGTAATTTGTCCACTTCTCTTTCTGGATGTAAGTCTCTAAGATTTTTTTTTTTTCACATACATCATGTGACTTGCACAGAGTAGTCACTGCATCCTCAAATTGTCTGCCATATAAGTAGGGCAATTGCAAAAAACATTGTCATGACATACTGTCCTTTTTATTGCTGTGATAAAGGCTATAACAAAAGCAAATTGGGGAAGGAAAGGGTCAGTCGGCTACCAAATTCCATCATAGAGGGAAGTCAGGGCAGCACCCTGGAGATAGAAACTAAAACAGCACCAGGAAGAATGCTCCTTACTGTCTTCTGGCTCCTCTGGCTCATGGACACTGATCTCTCTTCTACCTCTCAGGACAAGGAGCACCAAGGAGTGACATGGCGCTCAGTCAGCTGGGCACTCCCACATCTATTATTGATAAACAAAATGCTACACAGGGTAGCCCCCAGCCCAATCTGACGGAGTCCTCTTTTCAATGAAGTATCCTTCCTCCCAAATAACTCAGTTTGTATTAATTTGACAAAACAGACAAAACAAACAAACAGAACACCTAACCACCAAACCAGGATACAGGGACACAATAAATGTAATGAGAAGTGTTTCTCACCTGCTTTTCATAACGTCACCACAAAGAATGTTTATACGCATGTTTTCTTAATCTCCACCCTAAGAAACTTAAATATCTTCTTTTGTACTGAATATGTATCTGAGGGTTATTAATAGAATGACATGTGCCTCTGCTGCCCCCAACACAATTTTCAACCTCCTGTCTCCATGGAGAAGGCATGAAATAGGGCACTAGTCAATGCTATGTGCTCTGAAGGAAGTTAAGGAATGTTGAGCATCATGGCAGTCAGGAATTTCAGCATCTGTGCAAACCAGATGAGCACATCCTTGGTGGCCTGAAATAGAAGCAGCCACATACAAACACAGCAGATATGCAGCTGAGAAATGTTAACAATTATGGTAAAACTGCACTCTATGCTTTGGCTTTACATTTGCTACAACGTTTATCTCCATAAGTGCCTTATAAATTCTAAACACACGGAAATTTGGGTGTAGCAACTTTGTATTAGCCACTTAAAGCAAAACAGTGTGCCGAGAGGCTGCCTTTCCAACGTGGTTGCTTTGGCCTCCAAAATCCAGGCTCCTTAACCAGCACAATTTGACCCCTACCTGCCTTACTATTTTAAACTATACACACCTAAACTTCCTAATTTCAAGATGAATTGAAAAGCTGCTGTCGCTGGGCAGTAGTGGCACACACCTTTAATCCCAGCACTTGGGAGGCAGAGGCAGGTGGATTTCTGAGTTCGAGGCCAGCCTAGTCTACTGAGTGAGTTCCAGGACAGCCAGGGCTACACAGAAAAACCCTGTCTCAAACTCCCTCCCCCCCACGCCCCCCCCCAAAAGCTGCTGTCACTAAAGGGCCAGTGTATGTATCTACTCTCTCTCTAACTCCTGCTCTCTCTCTCTCTCTCTCATTCTTTGTGTGTGTATTGTGTGTATGTGTGTGTGAGAAAGAAAGAGAGGGGAGAGAGAGAGAGAGATTGAGAGAGAAAGATATTGAGAGAGAGAGATATTGAGAGAGAGTGTAAAACAACATGAACAGGCTCAGTTGGACCTACCCAACATGGGCATTTTTTATTTGACTTATTACCCCTGTCTAACATCATAACTACTCAGAAATTGTTTTTCAACTTTGCTTTATTTTTCTGAATAGAACATATGTTCTCTGAAAGGATTATAATCTCTCTGCAATTGTTAGAAGTGGAACAACCTATGACTTGTCAATTTGGGCTGCCACTGTTGGAACTGACCTATTCATGTGATAGAAAATTGGAAGCAGTATTGTGTTGAAAGATCCATGTTGCAAAGCATGAGGAAAGAAGAGAAATGTGTGCATCAGACAGGAAAGCAGAGCTCTGAGTGGCATTTGTCAGGAGAGGATTGCTAGGACCCCTGCTTCTTAGAGAGAACATAAACGTTTAAACAAGCTCAAAGCACCAGGCAGCAGATTTGTAGATGAGAACTGGGGAAGCAAGGCTAAGGCAATGAAAAACCTTCAGCCTGGCATATCTCCTAGGGAAGACTGGAAACAGGCAGGAATTTAAAAGAAGTGCAGCACATTTATCCAAGGGGCAGAAGGGTTGATGATGTGATGTAAACTCTGAGGCCATGCACATTCTCTGACTCTACCCTCACTACAAAGCAAGGCCATTAGCCCTTTGGCTCCTGTTCACTGGCAGGGGCCTCAGGAGAGGGAGCCTACTGGCCACAGTTCTGGTTTCCAGGACCCCACTGTAACAGCAAAGGAAGCTGTTTCTGACACTGCCCCCCCACCCCACCCCACCCCAGGGCAATTGAAAAGTCCACAGCAGAAAACACTTCTGCGCACAGGAGACATTGTGTCTCCAAGAAAGACAGGAATGGTGCTGCTGGCTGCCTCCACTGATTGTCTGATTAATGAGCTGACAATTGATATTAAATATTTTATAGCATCATTTAGTTCACATTTCCACCTTACTTTGCCCCTGCTCTATAGCAATATGCACAAGTTTTACTGGCAGCACCTGCAAAGGATGAGCTCTAATGGATATAATGTAGCCATGGTGTCAAATTAGGCCTTTTATTATGTGAAATTTGATTACGGGTCATAAATTATGTATTTCTCTTATGTTAACTGAGGGAAGTAACTTGTTAATTAGAAGAAATTAAAGGTACTGACCTATAGTGAGCTTCTTCTGCATTTACTTTTGGCACAAAGTAGAATACAAATACATATTTGTTGTTTCTTAGACATGTATAACTTCTAAAGTCCCCACTAAAACAAATACACAATTCTCTTCGTTGGTAAAAATCCATTTAAGAATTATTTAGAGAACATATTATATATCTTTTCAGGCTGTGAGGTTATTTTCTCTCCAATTTTGGATCTCTTTAAATGTGCCCTTTTGTATGCTCAGCATTTACTGTTGGAACAGGCTCCAACAGCCCGTGGTTCCCCTCCCTCTCCTCCGCCATCTCTCCCTTCTCGCTTCTTTATGAGTGTAATGAAAATCTCCTTTGAAAGCTAATCTAAATAGAGTTATTATCAACTATATTATCATTAATCTCACTGTGCAGCAGAATACAAAAACCTATGTTGCAACTGAAAATGTACAGTTTGATTGACATTTTTCCTCTGCTTATTTTTCTCCAGTCATTAGTAACCCCCATCATATTCTTTATTCCTAATTTTCTAGATTCAAAACATCCATTTTTTTTTCTTGCTACCATAATTTTCGTTTGTTCTGGAACTAGAAGATAATGGACAGAAGTATAGAGTAGGAAGAAAGAAAGAAACTCCTCTTTTTGAGGGTCACCCAGAATAGTCTATAACCCAACAGCAGAATTCAGGCTCATTGTCACTTCCAGAGAAGCTACATGTACCCCTGATAAGATCTAGCTCAGTTAGCAGCACTTTTTCCAGACACTGAACTCCCCAACCAGGTGTTCTGCACGGGTGTTTTTCTATTCTCTGAAAGTCAAGAACCTCCTCTGAAAGACTCCTTTATTTTAGCAAGCCTTCCTCCTCACATCTGGCATTTGATCACAGATTTACAGGGTCTCTCTTTTCTATTAGCTCCCAACATCATTGCAATCCCCAATGTTTCCCTTTTGCCTTCTTAGAACTAAAACGATCTCAATTATTAAGCTTATTATGAATTAAATTAGCACTCTCTTCAATGTTTTATGGTTCCAACCTCTTTTTAAAATCTCCTTTAAATTTTTTTCCTAATAGTTACTGTTGTTCCTTTTTTATTCCTTTGTGAACTCAAATTCAATAGATTCTGAGTGTATCAAAAGTCCTCCTGAATTCAGATAAACTGAGTCCTAAAGCAACCATTTTGATTTAATCACATGTTTGGTGTTATTTCAAATGGAAAAGAAAACAATCTGGAGTGGTCACCTTTATCAACTGGCTTGCTTATTTTTTAAGACCTCTTGGGTCTTTAGCTTCCTGTCTTTTATTGTTCATTTTTAGTAAATTTGTTGCAATAAAGGATTCTGTGATATGAATTAATCTTCAGTTTAAATCAAAACAGCTTAAGACACACACTTAGCTTTGCCCACACAGAGAGAAAGAGAGAGAGAGGGAGAGGGAGGAAGAGGGAGAGGGAAAAAGAGAGGGAGAGGAAGAAGGAAAGAGAGGGAGATAAAGAAGGAAAGAGAGAGAGAGAGAGAGAGAGAGAGAGAGAGACAGAGACAGAGAGACAGAGACAGAGAGATCAGCACATTATCAACCCCAGAACCTACATATTGTATAAGAAGTCTCCAAGACACATGGTTCTTTCTAAGATACTAATAAGGAAAACAAAACAAAACTTGTTTCTGTCCAAGATAGAGCACTTTAGTTAGTGATGTCAATGCATAAGTAATAGGAGAGCCATTTTAAATTAACATTGTCACTGACATTATGAATGTTATCTCCCCTCTGAGAGTGAAATACTGTTGATATTTTATAACTTATTTATATAATCTAAATTATGTGATTGTGAATATATATATATATATATATATATATATATATATATATATATTCTTATTTGGGAAAATCATCAGAAATTCCTCTTTTGAGCAAACCATCATGTATTAAATAGTAAGAATATAAAAAACAGTCTAACATTGCTTATTCAGTAATACAGCTACAGAAACTGTGATAGAAATTAAGTTTTTCTGGAATAAGAGGAAGAGAAGAAAAGCATTCTGGTGTCTTGTATTTTCCATACAAAATTAATAAAGACCATGTCTTCACAGAAAGCAGTTCTATCAGAAGTAAGTTTCATAATGCTTGCAACCCAAGTGTAGTTGTGGGTTGAAGAGAGACAGTATATGTTATGAACTTGAAGCCCACACAAAACCTATAATGATTTTCAATCCCTAGACAAGCATACTCTCCACATCTTTCTTTGTAAGAAACCATCCCTGCATGGGTTAAGGATAGACTTTAGAAGACAGGGTTTATCAGCAATTAGGAGATGAGGAGGAACTCATCTGGCAGTGTTAAGTGATAAACTGCAGAGCCTTGAACCTTCCCAAATGTGTTAGTAATGAGGACATAATGGAAGAACTAAGTCTCTGGAAAATTTTATAACTTAGAGATTTTGGTGACAGAACCTCATATGGAATAAAAGAGGCAGAATAGTCAATGCTCAGAGGCCAAGGATTGTATTAATACACCAGAGATAAGACTCTAGAAAAAAAACCCTGATTTTTTTTCCCTTTTTGGAATATATTCTGGATGCATGGGCCATTTGTTCCAACAGTGACTAGAAATATAGGGCTGGCAATTAAGAGGTCAGAAATGAAAATAATATGTCAGAACCATAGCATGCAGAGAGAAACTGCATGGAATATACTCTGCAATTTAATTCACAGGAAATGAAATAGTTCTTGGCACAGAATACTAAGTGTAAAAAAGCATGACCAATTATCTTATAGTAAAGGCTCATTCCTTGCTGCTAATCTAAGTAGGACTCCTTATATAATTTTTAATGTATTATAAATATAAGTTATGAGTCATGGTATTAACCCAAAAGGGATTCAACTTAATTTTAATTTCATTGGGTCAAATTAACATTTATGGATGTTTGTATATTTTGCTGACCATTAAGTTATTTGTTTTCTGTTATATTCTTAGTAAGTGTTTGTTTATAAAACCCACAATAATTAATTTTTCTAAACTTTAAAGATAAATTATTTTAATTCTATACTTTATTTTCATAACTCCTCTATAAACGCCTTTTATTAGATTTCTAAACAACCACTATTATGATATTTGTTTGAATAATGGCAAGACCTTGTCCACATATCAAGTACTTTGTAGATGAATCTCTAAAAGTTCTGCATGGGTTACTTATTTTTACCTGCAGGAAGAGTCATAAAAGTAGATGCAAGCATTTTAATTCTACAAACCTCTTAAAATGAGTAAGAAGGAAAGTATATCTCAGTGGCTAGACTATATGCTTAACATGCCCAGGTGTGAAAGTCAACTTCAAGCACACACAAAAAAAGTTTTTAAAATACAATTTAAAATGAGCACAGAGATAGAAAATGAGTTTTTAAAACTCATAGAAGAGGTGAAAAAACTTGGCCTTATAAAGAGGTACTTGAGATATTGACTGTGAATCTGTATTAGTGAGTGATAGAGCACATTTGTAGAATATCTGGATTCTGAAGCTGTAGGTACAATAAAATATCCATTATATATCTGATACCCCATATTGAAAGCAATCATAAATCCTCCAAATAACACTTATTACATTCAAATTGGATGAGCAGCTGGAGCCAGAGAACTATTCACAACTTCGAGGGAGATACAAACATGGAGGGACTGGGGAAAAGAGGGAGAGAAGAGATAGGTACAACTAATTAAATCAAAATGGCAGTGCTCATAAATCCCAGTGCAAACCAGTAGTACTAGAATCCTGTTGGGAACAAAATAAAAGGGGGAGGGGGACCCTGGGGAAAGTAGGATAGGAAAAAGATGCCCACTACCGCCCCCCCCCCCCGCCGAGTTTCCCTATTCTCTGGTCAGTCAGGCATGGGAAGGCTGCTACTTACCCTATCCACTCATCCCTGGGTGGGCATTCCTCTATCCCACTCTTCAGGGGGTGGTCAAGGGGCAGCACTGCCTGGCGACCCCCCTGGAGCTACTTTGCTAAAGCCACTGGGATTGTGGGAGAGAGGGAATAGGGGAAGAGGTTCCCAACACTAACCAGAGGGCTCAGCAGAACTAAAAGGAGCAGAGACTGTCTATTCTTTAAGAGTTTTATTACAGAAATGCAGGGGAAAGACAGAAGGTAGAAAGAGAGAGAGAGAGAGAGAGAGAGAGAGAGAGAGAGAAGAGAAGTGAGAGGTAGAGGACAGAGGAATAAGAGTAAGAGTAAGAGGGTGAGGGGGGCTGAACACCCCATTTTATGGTCTTCACTGTTGCTAGGTAACTGCGGAGGAGTTTAAACTGAAGGTCAGAAGTTTGGGCCATTGCTTATGTGACCACTGACCATGCTTCTCTTGTGGTGCTATGGGAGGTGGTACCTTAGGCAGGAGCCGGAGTTAACTCCAGGAGCATGAGGGAACGCCTATGGTGTCATGTAGGTGAATTATGAACATCAGGGTTCAGACCTCAGCTCAACTGGATACCAGCCTGCAATTCCTCACAGAATCTATAGTGTGTAAGAGAGACTAAATAAAAGAGAGATCTTGAGGCTGTTATCACGGGGTCTGGATGATTTTAGACAAGGCCAGAAGAAGTTGGACCAGTTCTAGAAATCTAGCAATCAGGACACTTAAATCATGTCAGAGAAAAGGTGCACGAAGACAGGTAGTTTGTATCTGAGAATATGACACCTGTGTAGGCTGCTTCATTGAGGAAGAACACATTGATGTGTCCCAGAAGACTGACATCAGACCTGGGCAGGCCACCTGCGGGCATTATGGATTTAAATCCGCCAGAACTCAGGTGCAACAGCAGGGAGCATGTTCTGGGGTGATCAATATCTGGCTGAAATGGTGCTTATAAAGTGTTTACAAGGGGTTACTGGTTAGATTTGATCTACTTCTTAAAGCAGGATCAGAAGCAAGTTTGCATTGATTAGTTACCATACAACCTGTTGGGATTAGATATAAACTCCTTTTCTTAATGGAGGATGTGCCATTACAGGAGTTAATGACTGCCTATAAATATTTGAGCTTCAGGGATCAGGACTGATATTACAAGGATGGGAAAAAATTCAGCAAATTTCTAATTTGATTATTTCAGAATGGGGAAAAAATGGAAAGCAGCCACTTACCCTTGAATGAGATAGCAGTAAAATGCCAAATCTATGTAATGACAAGCTATCTAATGACATACTAGGGTAGGCTCTTTGATAGTCTGCAAGGGCAACACTCTTAAATAAAATGCAAATGAGGAGCCTTCCTCCAGGATGTGTTTACAGGAGAAAGAAAATTTCCAAAACTCTCTCATTAAAGTGTAAGAGAAAAACTCAACTGCAGTGTCTTTTAAATATGCAAATTGTCTAAATTAGCATATGTAAAACAATACTAATTTTAAAGAGTAAATATGAATATTTGTACTTGACTTGTAAAGAAGGTTTGGTACAACATTGACAGAAAAATAAACCTCTAGTTTAAGTTCTAAGACTGTTGTACTAAGAACTCCACAGATCTCAGTGTTCCATTTTTATATTCTAGAATAGAGTTTCAGACTTTATTTCTCATGAGCTATGCTGCTAAATAATTAGAGAATATCTTCTCTCCAGCTTACTGCTTAGTTAATACAACTTTAAAACTGCACTCATAAAAATGCTGCTGAATGAATGTACACTTTATAACAGGTAATTTGGGCTATTCAATATGGACAATTGGAGAGTAGACATAAGGACCAACTAAAGTGCAGAGTGTGCCTGTCTGTTCTTCAGAGAACAGTTCCTAGCTTCACGTTCCAGGAAAAGGCCCTCATATTCATCCACCACCCAATGTTGAGATCATGGGTCTCAGAATTTACATAGGGAGGGGCCCCATTCCCACAGCAACTGAAATTAGGTGAAAGATAGGGAATGAGATTCAAGGATGCTCCATTGGAGTAAGTCACAAGAACTGATGTCCATTTTATTTCTGTATATGATGCAGTTGCCAATCTGTGAGGACATGATGTTCTTGCATCATGAAGAAACACATTTTCAGCTGTTTTTCTTTCAGATGAAGAAAACAGCCACCGAGCAAAGGGGTAGCAGGGCAGAGAAACTGGGTCAGAACACACAGTGATAAGATGAACATGAGTGACTCTGGAAAGGAAAGAACTAACAGGAAGCAATAATGATCACATCATTAGCCTAGTGTTTCCTTCATGAATAAAAGTTAAAGCAAACAAAATAAGGTCACCAAGTTACTCAGGTCCCATAAAGACACTTTGGGAATGTCAAATATTGAAAAGAGAATGACACCAGATAGAAAGAGACCCATAAAGAAAGCTTTGAAGAAATCATTACCCTAAGCTTTTTGTAAAAACACAACTGTTGGTGTGTGTGTGTGTGTGTGTGTGTGTGTGTGTGTGTGTGTGTGTGTATGTATGTATGTATGTATGTATAGGGATTCTATTTATCAATAAGGAAAAAAATGAAATACATCATTTTTAGGTAAATGCATGTATGTTCATTGTGTTATGGAAAATCATCTCAACTAATAAAAAAGAATGTGGCATGACTACTTTCATATGTGCAGTCTAAAGGAATACAAAGATCAAAAGGAGCATTATGAAGAATATTGAAAGAGATAAGAAGTAGGACTTATAATAGAGATATGATTTGGAATAAGTTTATTATATGCATGGAAATTGTCTTTAGTTTGCATAATTATTAGGTGCTGTTTTTCTAATATAGGAAGGAAGACATGTTGAAAATTCAACCACCACAGCAGAGTTCCCATTCTCCTATTACCAGTGAAATAAGAACTCTTTTTTTTATTAGATATTTTCTTTATTTACATTTCAAATGGAATCCCCTTTCCTGGTTTCCTCTCTGAAAACCCCTGTACTGGCTAGTTTTGTGTCAACTTGACACAGCTGCAGTTAACACAGAAAAAGGAGCTTCAGTTGGGGAAGAACCTCCATGAGATCTAGCTGTGGGGTATTTTCTCAATTAGTGATCAAGAGGGAAAGGCCCCTTGTAGGTGGGACCATCTCTGGGCTGGTAGTCTTGGCTTCTATAAGAGAGCAGGCAGAGCAAGCCAGGGGAAGCAAGCCAGTAAAGAACATCCCTCCATGACCTCTGCATCAGCCCCTGCTTCCTGACCTGCTTGAGTTCCAGTCCTGACTTCCTTGGTGATGAACAGTTGTATGGAAGTGTAAGCCGAATAAACCCTTTCCTCCCCAACTTGCTTCTTGGTCATGATGTTTGTGCAGGAATAGAAACCCTGACTAAGACAACCCCTATCCCATCCCCCCTCCCCATGCTCACCAACCCACCCACTTGCCTGTCCTGTCATTCCCCTACACTGGGCCATCAAGCCTTCCCAAGACCAAGG
Organism: Mus minutoides; assembly: GCA_902729485.2. Lineage (NCBI taxonomy): Eukaryota > Metazoa > Chordata > Mammalia > Rodentia > Muridae > Mus > Mus minutoides. The sequence continues at coordinate 42,034 of CACVCL010029292.1, read as the reverse complement.
GCCTCTCCTCCCATTGATGGCCAACAAAGCCATTCTCTGCTGGAGCCATGAATCCCTCCAAGTGTACTCTTTGGTTGGTGATTTAGTCTGTGGGAGCTCTAATTCAATACCCATATTTATATAAGAAGAGATATATATGACCAATGAGGCATGAGTAGCACCAATCACTGGGGGGGCTATATCACAGAGCCAATGCTACATTCTCTCACCTTCTGCCTCCAACTTCCAGGTAGACTCTTTAAGAGTGACCTCATTAGAGAACCATGTCCTTAGAAAGTCACTCAAGCCACTTCAAGCTTTTCATGAGTGCCTTAGAGGCACTGAGACTTGAGAGTTATGATAACATGGCGCACCCTATTAGCTATCTTTCCACTTTTTTTTTACTCATTAAAGTTTTTCTGATATAATGTGAATAAGGAATTTTCAGAAAGAAATCCCAAATTTTCCCATGCAACATTAACCTTGAAAATGTCAGTATGATTTTTGGGAAATCATGTAAATCATTATAAATCCCCAAATACTTGATAATTGTTGACCAAAATGTTACACATTTTGTACTTAACAAGATACAACTTTATTAAAATTTAAATTAAGATATGTTTATATTTTCTATTTTTAAGTTTGGTAGTATATATCATTTTTTCTTCCTTTATAATAAAGACTCTCCCTTGATAACTTTCCCCCAAATTACCACTTTTGTAATAAAGATACACACACACACACACACACACACAGCTAATGCTTTTATATATGACTATTTTACACTTTATGTCCCAATATACATATGAAACATATTTTAACATATAAATTAATCATTTATTTCTATATATTCTGTCAAAATCATGCATACAAATAAAGAAATTTCTATTTTGTTAGTTTAATTCTTCTAAGATATGTAGCTAGTATTTGTACAAGAGAAGTGACTATGTTCCAAAAATTTTTGTGAAAGTATTATAGATAAGAATTTCTTACCTACTAATTTCCAAATAGCAAAAATTTTATTACTAACTCTTGTGCAAAATATCTAATTCAAATGCTTGCAAATAATGATGATGAGTAGAGAAACCAAATTACAGACACCTTCATACCAAGAAAGAAAGATGAATGTCTTCAATTGTACAGCTAGGGTCATTTATCAGTTTCAAGTCTCCAAAGTACAGTAGTGAACAGAATTGTGACTCTTCTCACCAATTAGGTTGCATGTTGATGGATGCATGCAAACTTTTACCCATCTAAAATTGATCTTGTATAAAAGCAGAGTTATAGTCATATAAAATCCATCTAAAAAACCATGATGTTTGCCTCTGATCACCAACCAGCTTTCCAATGGTAAGTTACTTATTCTGCAGGCTAATTATTCTAACTACTAATTAACATTAACATAAATCAAACTGGCTGTGATTTACTATCTTTAGGGTTGGCATGAATGGTCCATCAGCTCACATCTTTCCACAGGTTTTTTTTTTTCTTTCTTTTTTTTTTGCATAAAATGTGTAGATTGAATGGTTTCTCATGTAATCCCAAATCTAAGGATGTACTTTACCTCATGGAGCCAGTTCAGACCAGTGTTGAAGAGAAAATCTCTCCATGTCTGAGACAAAAATTAATACTTCTTATATCATGGAACAAAAGACCTACTGCTCACATCTGTGACTGATTATCTTTACAAAGCTGATGGCAAAATTAGGCCTAAAAAGAAAAGTTAAGGAGCAATAGCTGAACAATAACCTTTCACATTTTAAGTTTGAGTTACTTTTAAAAATATTTTATTTATGTGCAATTGAAAAGGAAACATCAACTATTCCAAAGTATATAGCTTGAGGTCAGGTCTTAATGCATATATGCATTATAAAATGATCACTGTGGCTAAGCTAATGATTGGGGCATAGTAAATTTCAAGATTATAGTTAAGCAAAGTGATTACACTTTCATTAGCTGCCATGTATTAGTGAAACTTTGTATCTTTTGACCAGTTTTCCCATTTCTCTTATTTCCAATTTCAGTCTATATAAATGTTTCTCAACCTTCATAATGGTATGACACTTTAATACAGTTCCTCATGTTGAGGTAACCCCCAACCATAAAATTATTTTTGTTGCTTCTTCCTAACTGTAATTTCCTACTGTTGTGAATCATAATGTAAATAACTGCTATGCAGGATATCTGACATATGACCTCCTTGAAAGGGTTGGTTGAGCCCAAATTGGGTCCTGACCCATAGATAGAGAATCTACATTCTTCCTATAAGGTTGCCTAACTTCCATTACACATGTGAGTTAAATCATGATGCATTTGCTATTTTTGTATCTACACTATTCACTTACTCTTTTGTTCTTCCATGTTAACATGAATGACCGATCTCCCACATGCTATGAGGCTATATAACAATCAAGTGGGCATACACACCATGTGTTCTTATTTTATCAATCATTCTAGGTGAAAGTGTCCATACCCCTCCTTATGATGATTCTTTAAGTGTCTTCATTGCAAAATATTTACCTTAGCAATCTAAGTGTCTTATCTACTACATTCTCTATATGCTTCCATAAGGATCTGATTTTCTAGGAAATTGTTTCCCTTCTGTACAAAAAATCACACTCAATGGTTAAAGTTTCAATAAATTTATGAATTTTATTTTGTTTGGTTTCTTGAGACAGGTTTCATTGTGTAGCACATGCTAGCCTAGAATGGTAAATTTTCTGCCTCTGCCTTGCAAATGCTATGTTGCAGGCATGTATCCAGTTAATTAATGCTCTTCCGTGTGTACCTATGTAGCTCCTGCTAGATAACAGAATACACACGGAAGAGCATTAATTAACTTTAAGGAGGATACAATCCTCCTTAAGGTGATGCTATTGATGAAAATTTATATGTAAAGTATAAAACTTCAGTAAATTGTATAGGTATGGCAAACACAGATGTCACAGAAGTAGGAGAGAAAGCTAATCTAATCTGATGATGGTTTCTTTAAATTGTCTACAGAAAAATAAGCGTCCTTTTATCTCATTATCCCACATATTTTACCCGCGGCCAGTGTTCTCTATGATAATGACATTAATTTTGCAGCAAGAGAGCATAGATACCAAATCCAGATGTACCAATCTCTTCTCTCTGTGTCTTCATCCAGAAGTCACCTCCTCTGTCTATAGACAAATTTCTTTCCCTATTTCATCTATCAAATTCAATAAACATAGTGCATATTTCATGATATTTAATGAAGATTAATTGGATCAATATATTTTGGACTCTACTACAATGATATCTATCCATACATAATTAATAAATATTGGCTTTAACCTATCAGTTTCTCTTCAGTGATCAGAAGTTTTACTTATATAACTGTAACTTTAGTAAAGCTAGTTTCAATTCAGAGATTTATTCAAATGCAAACAATAGACAATAGACAAAAGAGAGTGTAGGGAGCGGCAGTTGCTCCGGAATGGCAGTTGCTCCGGAATGGCAGTTGCTCAGGAATGGCAGTTGCTCAGGAATGGCAGTTGCTCAGGAATGGCAGTTGCTCAGGAATGGCAGTTGCTCAGGAATGGCAGTTGCTCGGGAAAACCCGGGCTCCCTCTTCAGGCCCTCCTCAGGCAGTAGCCCCTCCCGAAGGGAAAATATGCTAATGAGGCACTGCTTGTAGTACCAATGTAGGGAAAATATGCTAATGGCTGTGGCTTGTGGCACCAATGAATGGGCCACATGCAAATGAGGCATGGCTTGGTGCACCAATCAGCAACCACTATGACACCCCTCCCCCTTCCCTGGGAGTGTATAAAAGCAGCAGCTCTGCTGCTGTCCAGAGTCCCGGGAATCTACAAGCAAGGTGCTCCTGAATAAAGCTGACTGAGAAGATCCCGGTGGTGGTGTGTCTTTCTTGCTGGTCGACGGAGGCAGGGAGGCACGCCGCAAGAGAGGAAGATTGCTTTTATAGATCCATTGTTTTTGTTTGTTTGTTTTTTGTTTGTTTGTTTGTTTTTTTGTTTTCAATTTGTACTAAGGTACTATACTCTCACAAACCAAGGTCAAAAATCATGTTCTGAGATAAAGAAGCTTCTGAGTCTAGGAGGAGTTCCTTCTGCCTAGAATTGCTTTTTTCCTTTCAGGAAATGTAAATGAACATAAACCTCACCAGTTCATCCTCAACCCTTCTGCCCTTTGTCTCCACGGCATTTCCAACAATTTCAGTTTGTTTTACCAGAACCCATTTCTATCAATCAAAATATCTTCTCTATGTATGGACTCTCCCTTTTCTGAGCTACCATCTTCATAGTTAAGAGAACTCAGTTTTTATTGTGTTATACACACTGATGCTGAAGGGTGCCTAGACATGGGGAGGACAGACAGGTAACATAAGGAGCTCACTGGCATACGCATTAGTTAAAAGTGAGGAAGAAAGTTACACTACATTATAGGATTAAAATATTTGTAAATCTTTAGTCCACAGTCACATACACTGGGTAATGTACAGAGACCACAAATATTTTTCACATTTCCAAAGATTGAATAATCAAAACACTAAATGCATGCACCTTGCAAGGACTCCATTTCACAACTTCACATGACAAAAGACAAAAATAGAGACTCTCTTCATAAAAGCTTCATATAAAATGACAGTCATCCACGATATAGAGCCCTCATAACCTAAAGGTTCTTATTATCTCTACCTTTCAAGACTATTAAATTCACAAATAAATTTCAACAAAGGGATTTGAGTAGTCAAATATTCAAGGCATACTTATTCTAAATTAATGAAATCCATCTATTATTTTAGTTACATATTTTAGTAATTTCTAAAATAGAATTTTACCTCAAGTGCTGCAATAACTGTTATCAAACAGCCAGGCTTTTCTGACTCAAAATTGATAAGTACATTTTTTTTAACTAGTCTTACCTTATCTCTCTAGAGGAAAGTAAATTGGTTAAGTGATATGGACTATCTCTTCAATGGTCTAGCATCTGGATTATGAAGAGGTGGGAGACATAAAGACCATATTATATCTAAACCCTAGAAGATATGAACATGTAATCACTGTTAAACCATATGATGCGTAAGAGGTAGTAACTATGTTCACAAGAACCAGAGAACTGATCAAGTACAAATATATACATGATGCTAAAATATATATTCTATCATTATTCCTGTTTCCTAATTATTTTATTAGACAAAGGAATACCCATTGGCTACAAAAAATATGAAAGCATGTTAGAACACTGAAATTAGGGGTAGGAAATAATATTTTCAGACCAAAGAGGTTTCGATACTTTTACTTCTAATTAAAGCTTAAAACATTAATGATTGATGACATATATGATGTCATGTGATAGGATTTTGATTTTGACTGTCATTTATGATAACAGAAAGATCCTTGAAAAAAAATTTATTATTATTTATTTTATTATTTATTTCATTATTTATTTTATCATTTAGTTTACTATTTATTTTATTATTTATTTTATTATTTATTTCATGTGACTCAAAAACATATATTTGTTCAGAGAACTGCTGATGGACTTGTAATTAATTTAAATGAAAATGGGGGAGATGAATACAAGCTAAATTCATCATGAAATCAATTACAATTGAGGCATATTAAGAAGATGAATGCAGCATAGAAACCACAATAAAGCAATGTAATAACAAAAATAAGTACTTTTCTTGTCCACTGAAGACATACTATTTATCAAATAAAAGAAACCTGATCCAGGGTTCCAAAATCCCTTTGATATTATTGCTATACCCAATGCAGAGATTTTTTTTAATTTACTGGTTTAACCATGCTAAAAAGTTAGTGATAATAAAATTTCAAAATGCAAAATCAGAGTAATCTAACTTCTGAGTGAAACACAATAAAGAAAAAATTATCTAGGATAAAGGGCAAAAAAGAAAAATCCTAAATAATATCACTTATCTCTATAGTCAAGGCATGAACAATGAAAATATGATGATAGTGCAGTTGAAGAACAAAACTTCAGAGCCTCCAAAGATGAGAAAGTTGAGTAATTATTCTTATTATGTATAAATGCATAGAAAACTTGAACTGAACAAACACGCACACACACATGCACTTATTCACACATGGAGTCATTCATCCACACCAACTATTCAAAGATGGAAAGGTGAAATCTCCTTGAGGTACACTACAGAAATGCTACATTACAACTGGACTGAATGACACAGAAAAGTACTTCTGGCACAAAGCAAACTTAGAAGCAAGGATTTATATGCTTATTTACTTAGTATCACTGCAAGTCACATTTCTTTTGATAAACTGAATTCCCTTTAGAAACTGTATTGAACCATTACATGACATTCAATGACATCCGTGGCTCAGCTGAAATACACATTTAAAACACAATTAAAAAAAAAAACAAAAACAAAACAAACAACAATTCAACATGATTCACGAGCAGATATGACTTCCAAATAACAGCTGACATAATTTCCTTATTAATAAAAGGATTTATCAAATCCTCTCTCAGAACTGACCTGGAGTATTACAATGTTAAGACTTCAAAAAAAAAATTCATCAAATGTTTGAAATGGAGAAATAGTACAAAATATTTAAACAATCTTTTGAAGAAAATTAAAAATTTAGAAAATATTGATATCTCTCAAAATGGAAGATCAGCCTTGTCTTTTTATATTATTTTATGGTCCAATTAGTGTATATTTAAAAGAGAATTCTTAACCACTGTATTGACCTAGGGTCTTTGCTGTCAATGACATTTTACTTTGAGAAATTAAAGATATCATCTAGAGATCATCTGGACATATAGGGTTTATCATCAGTCCTTGATGAGACTCAGAATCTCTGTGCATATTTTTTTATATATATGAGTATGTACGTAGCATAGTTGTGCATGTGTCCCTTATGTGCATGCATGTGCTGATATGTGTGTTTATGTAAAATCCAGAGGCTGACATCATGATGTCTTCTTCCACTACTCTCCACTAGCCATCAAATCTCAGTCATCCACTTGCTTCTACCTCTCCATCACTGGGCTTACAGATTCACACCACCATTTTTTTTTTACATGAGTTTATATGGGTGCTAAAGAACTGAATAACTATTTAATCAATCAGGCCATTGCCTTGCCTCCACTTAAGATAATTCTTGATGTTGACACAGTGATCTGCAAAGATTCCTTCACAGCCCAATTTCCACAGTGGCACAACTTGTGAAATATTTGACTAAAATTAGAAATATCTCTTTAGATAAAGCCAAAAGATGAACCTTATGGTCTTGGATTACTGTCTACTTGAGAATTTAATATTCTGCCTTGCCCCCATCTGTATTACATCCTCGAAACCTGCTTATGTTATGGTCCTGATCAACAGGTATTACCAAAGTAGATCTTGATAGAGATAATCTAAACATTCACAAGCATTAAAATATTGAGGGGGATGAACTTCAATATAAGTTAAAGTATGGAGACACCTATCAACAGGATATGGAAATAGTATCAGTTTTTCCAAGGTCTCTGTGTATATAGAAAACTCTGTCACCATGAAGAATCTCAGTAAAAGACTTAGAACTCCAAGGCTTTGTGCATGCTCAAGTCAGCGTATGACAAGATAAACTGTCTCCCTGGTTTCAATTTTTGTCAAATTTCAGTATCTGCTGGTGTGAGCATGTGTTATGATGAACTTTGATATGATGCTTTTCCTGAGATTTTAGGTTGAACTTGTCTTGGACAAATCTGTGAACAAACAGACAATGTTTTATATTTCTTGTGATATTTTTTAAAATAATGCTTCTCTCCAGGGGCATTGTGATGAGAACAGCTCTATGAGTTCTGTCTTTTATCCTGTTGAATGGAAGCTGAAAAAAGATGTCTGGAAAGTCACCACAGAAACCTTTAAGAAGATGGACAAGTTGAGCCTAAAAACTGACTGTTAGCTTTTTCTTAATAGGATCAAATTCTTTGAAGACAAGAACATGAAATGTGGAACAAAGGCCAAGGAGTGTACCAATAATATAAGTTGAAAAGGAGAGAAGACTTCAATCAAGCTTCTAAAACTCTTAGTCCTAAAGTGATGTGCTAAACAAGGGGCTCTTAGCTATATCTGTGAATAGCAACACATAAGAATGTCAAAAGGCAAAATTGAATATCAAAAGTGAATATTTAAAAATCAATGTCTATTACTGATACTATGTTGTGATTGTAGACAGTAGCCTAGCATGGCTAATCTCTGAGAGGCTCTACCATCAGCAGACTTAGACATGCAGATACTCACAGCCAAGTATTGGACTGAGTTCAGGACCTCAATGGAAGAGTTAGGGGAAGGATTGATGGAACTGAAATGGATGGCAACCCAAAAGGAAGGCCAACAGTGTCAACTAACCTGAACCCCTGGGAGAGCCCAAAGATTAGGCCACCAATCAAAGAGCATAGAAGGGCTGGTCTGAGGCCACCAGCACATATGTAGCAGAGGACTGCCTTGTCTGGCCTTAGTGAGTGAAAATGTGCCTAATTCTATGGAGACTTGATGCCCCAGGGAGGGGGGGATGCCCAGGGAGGCACCCTCTCAGAGGTAGGGGGGAAGAACTCTTTGAGTAGGGACCTAAAGGCGGTCAACATTTGGGAAAGAAAGAAAGAAAGAAAGAAAGAAAGAAAGAAAGAAAGAAAGAAAGAAAGAAAGAAAGAAAGGAGAGAGAAAGAAAGAAAGAAAGAAAGAAAGAAAGAAAGAAAGAAAGAAAGAAAGAAAGGAAGAAAGAAAGAAAGAAAGGAAGGAAGGAAAAATAATATATGTTGCTGAGAATAGAAGAAAGTTTTCACATTTAGAAGACTAGAGATAAATTAAAACAAAAAATTTGATATTCTGAAAAGAGACTTAGCCAAGAAGCCATAGTTACAAAATAAAAATTTCACTGGAACCAAGAATACTTAAAGAAAATTTTCTCCCTGTATGGACTGATAACAAGTGTTGGAAGATTAGAAGCATAATTCAGATATATCCGTTCTCATCTCTCAAAGCATAAAGGAAGAGAATGAACCCCTAAACTCCTTCTCAATTTTTGCTCTGGTTCTCTGAACCTGTTTTGGTCAGCTGCTGTGTGGAGCTTCTCAGAGGACAGTTATTCTAGGCTTTTGTCTGCAAGCACAACAGAGTATCATTAATAGTGTCAGGGACTGGTTCTTGCCCATGGGATGGTTCTCTAGTTGGGCCTGTCATTGGTTGGTCTTTCTCTCAATCTCTGTTCCAACTTTGTCCCTGTACTTCTTGTAGGCAGGACAAAAACCCAGGATAACTAAAACAATCCTGTACAATAAAAGTTTCTGGAGGTATCACCATCCCTGATTCAAGCTATACTACAAAGCAATAGTAATAAAAACGGAATAGTATTGGTTTAGAAACAGACAGGTTGAACTTTGGACTCAAACCAAAGATCAAGATATAAGCCTACACACTTGATATTTAACAAAGAAACCAAAACCATACAATTTTAAAAAGAAAGAAAGAAAGAAAGAAAGAAAGGAAGGAAGGAAGGAAGGAAGGAAGGAAGGAAGGAAGGAAGAAAGAAAGAAAGAAAGAAAGAAAGAAAGAAAGAAAGAAAGAAAGAAAGAAAGAAAGAAAGATGGTGCAGGTCTAACTGGATGTCTGTATATAAAATAATGTAAATAGATTCATATTTATCATCTTCATGAGAAATTTTAATCCAGCAACATGGCTGCTCTGGCAAGGGATCACATCCAAAGACATTTTAGGTATTTGTGATCAGGCTGAAATGTAGACATACCCTTTTTACACACCTTTAATCACTAACAATGAAGGTAAATTTAGTTTATATAAGGAAGCAGTCATGTTTGAAAATTGCCTCTAATTGAAGGGAAGACAAAGTTATGAATGAGAGAACAATTTGACAGAGTAAATGAGAGGATACTTCCAACTCACTAGAGAACAGAACAGGAAAGACAGGGTGGAGGTGGGGGTAGGTAAAGTGGGAGAGGAAGAAAGGGAGGGAGAGGGAGAGGGAGAGGGAGAGGGAGAGGGAGAGACAGACAGACAGGTTGCAGAGAGAAAAAATTAGACACAGGTGAAGACAGAACAAGCCAGAGAAGGAGGAGTTAGAAGATTAGAATATATTGCCAAAGCTAATATGAGGCCAAACAGAGAAATTCAGGTAGAAGCTGAGAGATGCCAAATTAAATCAGTCAGCTTGGAAGAATAGATTGTATAGAGGCAAGAATTTTCCAGGCCTAGGCCTAGGGATAGTTGGAACAGAGAAGGAAATGCTCTGGGCTCAGCCCAAGCCATGTAATCAAACCCCTTGGGTACAGCTCTCATCTCATCCATTTATCTGAGGAAATAGAAGCAACATCCATAATTACTCTCACAACTATGTGCCCCTGATTCATGTTAGTAGTGGTATTGTTCAAACTAAACTTTCACAAAGACTCTCCTTGGGTGCTCACAAGCTTGATGACGCATCTCAGAACAATGTGTTTCTATGGCCACATCCCAAACTGAGTGGATATTGTCAGAAGTATGTCCACTGCTTCTATATCCTAAAATGCTATGAGAATAGAAGTATAGTCTCTATATTATCACACTGTCACAGCCAACTTGCTTCTATGTTCATTACCTTTGTGGATTTGTTCTAATGATACTTGTGTTAATTTGGTCCCGCAAATTACAGGGGAATCCACACATCTGCATGTAAGTTGCTGAAGGACGCTGCCCGAAGTTGAATAGTAAGGAAAGTTGCTGACAGCCAGTGGCTGGGCAGGGAGACAGAGGCGGAATTTTTAGGATTCCTGGGCGAGGGACCAAAAGGAGAAGGACAGAGGTGCGAGGTGTGGGGGATATGGCCACCTAGCTGGAAAGGAGAAGTTGCCATGCCTGAGAAGTCAGGACTGAGAGATAGCCAAGAGGTAAGCTCTGGGAAAGAGCAGCTCCAGCTCTGCCCTCCTCCCCAACTGCATCTAGGGCAACAATGATAAATATAAATTTTAATAAGTAATAGCTCAAAAATATTGGACGGGAGGTGTTAGCCACCAAAGTTATGGGAGTGGACCAACCACTGATCTGTTTAAGGCATATTAAAACATAAGGCTGTGTGTGTGTGTGTGTGTGTGTGTGTATGTGTCTTTCATTCAGGAAAACAGAACACTGGAGAGGGTAGTGAGGAACGCATTCTCACTGCCTAAAGGATTTGAACAGGATAAACTTCCAACTTCAACACACTCCCCTCTTTACTTTCATCTTAATATGGATAAGAATTGGAGTACAATCTAATTTTTCTGGTTATGAAGCAGAGCTAAAACGTAGAAACACTGAGATGGTGGATAAAAACAGTAAGGAAATAGAAGTGTTTTATCTTCATTAATTTTCCATCAAACTAAATATTAATACTGATGGCAATTTGGACACCCTTAAGTATATGTTATTGAACATTTGTTGCTTTCTTTATAAAGTCTAAATGTTTTTTTAAATAGAGTATACTTTGACTTTTCAAGAAGATATTTTAAAACCATGACAATGTGGAGAATACAAGCAGGCATTCTTTATTTGTTCAGTAATTTTGATTATTCCACAGTTTTCTACAAATTTGTGTTAAGCATTATGTTTACTAGAGAAGATACAGTAACAAAGCTGTGCCTGAACCCTTGCAAAGCTTAGTATCTAGTGACTTAAACATGTTCAGCCAGTGCAGCAGATGCCCACGTCACGATCCATCTGTTTTTGTTTCTCCACTGACTGGCAAATGGGATGCCAATAAGCAATTTGGTCTCCTCACAGATGCAGGAAGGTACATTTAAATGTGATGGGTTTTATATTAGCCCAACTCAATAATGCTTCAGTGAATGCGTGAATTAAAGCTCTTTAAACAGCTTGGACTTTGGATACTTCAGTCCTCAAACCAGCAAGAGTTTAAACTCGAGCTTCAACACTCACAGAGTGTCCTCTAGCCATGGTCTTGGGATTGCCTCTGTGACACTGATCTTGTCTGCCTCTTCCACATTTCAATTTTCTTAAGGCTATATCAAACCCACAATTTAGCAAAAACATCCTAGTGGGTGGATAAATAACCTTGATTCCATCTTTCACTTTAGTTCTCCTTTACCAGATACCATTATATATTTATAGGCTCAGAAGATAAATGTGTTCATATCTTTGAGAGACCTTTATTCCACTCACTATAAATACCCATCATTGCATTTTATGCCATTTAGACATTGGATACTGTTATAGTTTATCAATTATTTCTCATTTTTAAAAATTATTTGCATTAAAATATTCAGTATTCTGAGTCTATTCATAAGGCCTCATTCAATTCTCATAGCAAGTAACTTGAGGATTATAACCACTTTTTATTACTTGCATTCATCCTGTCAGTGGGAACTCATCCACCATAGTGCAGACCTGCACAATGTAAAACAGGGTATTCAGATATGATTAAATTTAAAACTGACAAGTATTCTATAGGTCATAACTAAACAAAAGATAACCAGATAACTTTTATCATCTTAAGTCCATATTTAATTGAACATCAGTATTTTTATTTCCTAAATCTGGCAACCCTAATTTAACACATTTTTTAAATGTAAGATATGAAAATACTGATTTAATATATATTAAGTTAAGATGTGAAACAGATTGTGAGCACAGAAGGGGATGCTCACAGTGATCTATGGGATGGAACACAGGGTTCCCAGTGGAGGAGCTAGAGAAAGTACCCAAGGAGCTGAAGGGGTCTGCAACCCTATAGGTGGAACAACAATATGAACTAACCAGTACTCCCCCCCGCCCCCCACCAGAGCTTGTGTCTCTAGCTGCATGTGTAGTAGAGGATGGCCTGGTCAGCCATCAATGGGAGGAGAGGCTCTTGGACTTGCGAAGATCATGTGCCCCCAGTACAGGGAAATGGCAGGGCCAGGAAGTAGATGGGTTGGGGAACAGGACAGGGGAGGGTATAGGGAGCATTGGGGATAGCATTTGAAACGTAAATGAAGAAAATGTCTAACAAAAAAAAAAAAAAAGAAAAAAAAAGAAGAGTATTAACTGTTAGATTAAAAGTTATGAGCAAAAGTTAAGGTGCCCATGTTAAAATCTTGCAAATGCAGATAATATATAAGGTAAACTGTAATATCCCTTTCAAATTTCTCTGTATTTAAAAAAAAATTCTTCAAAATAAAAACTCAACAGTGACTATTCAAAACAAAAAAGTTGTGAAGTGGAATGATATATTTTAACAGCATTCCATACAAAAATGGAATATTCTATTCTTAAAAAGTTTCAATAATTGTCTTTGTATACACAGTAACAATTCCTAATTAGCTTTAAATTTAAGGATATTGAGATTTCAGAATGTTTTTATGAGTTTTTATTTTAGATGAACTGTGCATCTCTTTCTTTGTTGTCCTATGTAGAATATATGTTCAATAATCAGACAGGTGACTTGAAATGGACCAGCTATTCCAAAGTATTCTAGTTGAGAAATTGTATATGAAAAGAGGATCTGTGATTAAGAAAAATGCAAGATTGAATCACTTTGTAAACTTTTCTTCAGTTAGGGTCTTCCAAGTATAGAGAATCTAAATACTGTTCTTTTGTGGAACTGGACTGGAATCCACGGGATCAACTGGTAAGAACTTTCATGTGAAAATAAAATCGGTATAGAAATGCAACTAATCTAGAGATGGCTACAGATGAAAGGACAAGATGCTACATAATGGTCAATGATTGAAAGTACATCTTCAGTTATAAAATGTGTCATGTGAAATTAAGTCAACCATGCATCCACATGTTCCTGATTCACACTGTGAGGGTGCGGTGACAAGAATAAAAACTTTTGGTTTAACATGTAATCATATTGAATTATAATATTCTGCAAACACAAACACGGAAAACCATTGAGAAAAAAGCCATGCCTTAGGAACTCATACTAATAGATTAAGTTGTAAAATGCTTTGACATAAAAATTATAAAAGAAGAAGAAAAGAGGAGCCATGAGTTTGAGTAAGGGAATATGAGGGTAGAAGGTACATGGCGGGGGGAGGGGGGAGGAATAAAAGGGGAAAAAGAAAATGTTGTATAAAATTATATTTTATTTCTACAATTTTTAAGCATTATACAAATAGCCTGTGACATATGTACCTTATTTAAGGCATGCTCAAGATACAGTTTATAGACCACAAGAAGCTCAAGAAGAAGGAAGACCAAACTGTGGGTGCTTCACTCCTTCTTAGAAAGGGGAACAAAATACACATGGAAGCAAATATGAAGACAAAGTATAGAGCAAAGACTGAAGGAAAGGCCATCCAGAGACTGTCCCATCTAGGGATTCATCCCATATACAGTTACCAAACCCAGACACTATTGTGGAAACCAAAAAAAGCTTGCTGAAAGGAGCCTGTTATGGCTGTCTCCTGAGATCCCTGACAGAGCCTGACAAATACAGAGGTGGATCTCACAGCCAACCATTGAACTGAGCACAGGGTTCCCAATATAGGATTTAGAGAAAGGACTAAAGGTGCCGAAGGGGTTTACAACCCCATAGGAAGAACAACAATATCAAACAACCAGACAACCCCCATCCCCGAGCTCCCAGGGACTAAGCCACTAGCCATGGCTCCAGTTGCATATATAGCAGAATATGGCCTTGTCAGGCATTAATGGAAGGAGAGGTCTTTGGTCCTCTGAAGGTTTCATAGATGTCCCAGTGTAGGAGAATTGAGGGCAGGAAGATGGGAGTGGGTAGGTGGGTGGGTAGAGGAACAGCCTCATAGAAGCAGGAGTGGGGAGATGGGATAGCAGGTTTCCAGCGGGGAGGGAAACCAGGAAATGGGATAACATTTGAAATGTAAATAAAGAAAGCATCCAATAAAAAAGAGAAGAAAGAGAGAGAGAGAGAGAGAGAGAGAGAGAGAGAGAGAGAGAGAGAGAAAGCATGCTCCAAGATGATGTTAAAGTGCATTTCACTATGTAGAAAGATACTTCTATGTTGGCTGATAATCAACAGGTAAACATGTTTTCTCCAAAATAATTATTATTAATTGCTCTTAGTTACTTATTGCAAATGAAAAATGTTCAAGTAATACAGCTAAAGATTGGCACTTGTCACAAAATACTACAATATAAAAAAGAATCAAAATCCCTCAAAAGCAAACTAAATTATAATATGATTCTATTTGGAGTAACAAAAGGTTCAGTATAAGTATGAAATTATAAAATAATTAAAATTGAAAGCTAGGCTGTACTTCATCACACCTCACTAAAAGGTCAAAAGTTTACAGTCGGTTTAGGCTAGCTTTAGAGGAAGAACTTGAAATTGTAGGAGATTTACATACTAACATATAAGCTTAAAATGAATCCAACCCAAGCCCATTTGTATAAGTGTAGGGAAAGCAGGGGTAGAAAATGTTGGTATTCTGTCTGGACTCCATCCCCACAGTTACCTGGCAGCAGTGAGGTATGCTCCTTCCCACAGTTACCTGGCAATAGCCACGTAGGCCTGGCACACTATAAAAGGTACGGCTTGGCCCCTCCTCCCTCTCTTGTGCTCTTGCCTCTCTTGCCTCTTTCTTGCCTCCTGCTCCCTTGCTCTCTCTCTCTCTCTCTCTCTCTCTCTCTCTCTCTCTCTCCCCATTCCCTTCCCCTCTTTCTCCATGTGGACAGGGCCAGCCTCTACTTCTGTACTCTCTCCTTCTCTCTGCCTTTCTCTTCCTTTCCTACTCTCTTAACTCCCCTTACCATGCCCTGAATAAACTCTATACTATTCTATACCATCTTGTGGCTGGTCCTTCATGGGGAAGGGATGCCTCAGCACAGGTCCACCAAGGTACCCTCTTCCCCCACACCTCACCATATACTCCCATAGCACATATTTTAATAACTCTTTCTCTTTTTTATGATCACAACAGAAAATATCAAAGGAATTAATGCCATTTGGGCAGAGAACAGGAGGGCTCACAAAGTGTTTACCAACATGTATGGCTATTAGCTCTGCTTAATCCTCAAATCTGATATGATATGTGTGCTAAATACTGTTTAGGTCACATTTGACAAGGGAGAGATGATACTTAGGGGAGTACAAATGGGACCATCATTTATTGGATGGCCACAAAACTATCGGTGTCAATCATGCTCAGGAACAAAATCATAGCTGTAACGATACTACCAGGCCTCATGTTCCATGTTCAAATCTGAATGCAATTTACTTGCTAGAGATAATACTTAAAACAACCTAGAATAACCAACCATCACACATGGGATCAGTCTGTTTTCAGTTAGAACTGGATTTAAAACAATGTGTTGGACTTAGTATTAAAAAATGAAAATCCATATAAAACTTTTACTAATAAATATGTGCATATATATATAATATATATATATTATGTACTATAGAAATAATATATATACACATATTTGCTTAATAACATTTTTCATCAAAGAAAGAGGATTCTCATGTCTGCCTGCTTTATTTGAATTAAGCCTTCAAATTATCATAACTTTTTTTCCTGAAGAAAGTAACAGCTTTTCTTGATCCCATTACTGAAGGATTTTAAAATACTGGCTTTGTCCCAAGTCCCACAGGTTGAGTGATAATAGAAAAGAAAAACAAGAAGTCAAATGAGAAAAAAAAATCAAAGGCATTGTGGAAGAGCGATTTATGACACCATATTAACTGGAAGTACAAAGAAAATGTAGTAGACAGGAATAAGGAGCTCACTAATGTGAGGTGAAATCAAAACCAGTCTCCAGGCAGAGATTATACATTATGATAACTTCTCTGGAGTCACGTTCAGGTCTTCCAGCCAAAGGCTCAAGTTTTTCCAGCAGGAAAAAAAAAGTGATTTGATTGAAAAAGAAAAAGAAATGAGTGAAATGTGGCAGTAAGTATAGCAAGATCTGATGAAGTAGGCAACATGTTGTCCCGTTTTCTTTTGTTCTTTTTTTAAAAACCTGGAGAGCAAAGATATTGAAAAATCAATGTGCTTGGTGTGCTTTTTATTATCTTGCCTAAGATATCTCAAAAAAATAAAATAAAAATGAAAGAAACACATGGTGTGAGTGGAAGCCCCACAAGGCTCTTTAGAAAAGTAATTCAGATTCTGGATCATACATTTGTATCATGCTATGTGGATACGAATGAACTTGACTGGGGTTTATGAGACCAATCATCTGCCTTAAGTACATTTATCTTCTAAAATGCTTTGTGCGTTCATTTGCATTCTTTACTGCACACGCACAGCAATCTTCCTGTGCATTTGGTTAAAAATTAGGTCATGCCTCAAAGTGGCTGACCATTTCTTATGCAACTGTCAATTTTCTCTGCAATAAGAGCATTTCATAATTTCAGAAGAGATGGCCTCATCTTTATTTGAGATGGAGAAAATAAAATTCAGAGAAGATAACTTACATGATCAAAGCCAAAGCAGTAAGACAAGAACCACCTTTTTCTGCCGCTTGATGGAAATATTTTCTCTACTTTTGTCTTTAAATCAGTTTCAAATACATTGACATAGACTTGGCTTGAATACATTTACCACTTTTCCTTTTTATCCAGTTGAACAAATACTTTATCTGAACCTATTTGCAAAGCACTTTGGCAGGCATTTCAGGGCTGGAAGGAATGGGAGTTGGGGAAAATAACAAAAGAATTAAGATTACTGTTTATTCCTGGAGAGTTACTAACAGAGTAATAACCATAGATAGCTGTGTTACAGAGTTCACGACCACCGGTAAAGATCATCTGGACACTATCAAGATTTCTGTCAGCTGAATTTTGTCTACTGCAGCTGATGACCTTAGTTGGTTTTGAGTGTAGCCCAGCTAAAATGGGAAGGCAGCTCTTATAAGCAATCTGTTTCTGGGGTATGTGCACATATGCAGGTGTGAGACTATCCAGGTTCCTGGCATTCCTGTAATTCCTGACCTTGTGGTAATGTATTAACAGCCACTGGTTTCGAACAGGGCTGGCCTCAGACCTCTCAGATGAAGTCCTCAGCTAATAGAGATGGATAAGTAAAACACAATTTCAGAAATGTACTGTTGTTGAAATCCAGAGACATACATGTGTGAAGAATTTGTAACGTTTGAAGAAGAAGATTTTATCGTTTGGTTAGAAGAATAATTTTAACAAAATTGAAATTAATCTTGGGTAGACAAAATTTAGAGACTTTAAGCCTTAACGTATGGAGTTAACAATAATTTTAGTATATTTCTGCTAATAAATTACATAATTGTAGTTTTACTTGTAGGATGACTGTTAACACAGGTAAGAGTTTCTAGTGAGTGACTAATTCTGTAGTGAAGCATTTTAATCCAGATGTTCCACTGGTCATACTTAACTTCATGAGCGCACATCTGCCTCAAACACTGCTATGTGTGTTCAACAGGTAAAGGTGTTAAATAAAATGTGGTTAAGTGAGAAGAGCTATGAAGAACTGACAAAGCATCAGTATTATAAAATTCCCTCATGAAATAAATCAAAGAATCACTGCCAAATAGTGTGATGGTCACGTAGGTTAATATATTCAAATGTATTATGGTCTTACTGGAAAAGGTGTGTCATTGGGGTAAGACTATAAGGTTTAAAAATACCTAAGCCATTTCCAAGTCACTGTTTTTCTGATTCATGTTTATGGATCAGATATAATTTCTTAGCCATGCTTTCCTACCTCCTATCATGATGCTCATGGACTCACCCCCTCTGAAATGGTGAGCCCTAATAAACTCTTTCTTGAATAAGTTGCCTTGGTCATATTGTCACTTAATAGCACTGGAAAAGAAATTAAGACAAATAGTAAACGAAGTAGATTTGCACATATGCCATCAATATGGCACAGAGATGAACTGGAAATTTGACCTTGGAAGTAAGGGGGAGAATAAAAGTGCAGTGCACATTCAGGGAAATCAACAATTACATAATTCATTAACAGAAATAAAACAGAATTAAAAGAGAAGTCAAAATAAGCTGCCAAGTATAAAGCTATGAAAACATATTCAGTGTTTCTGGAAAAGAAGTAATAAGATAGAAATTAAACACAGTTGAGAAATATAAAGTCGTAGTTAAAAAATCTCCAATCTCATGGACAGAGTATGTATAACAACAGATCAACCTCCAATACAAAAATGTGTAACTTTTCTGCAAAATTCACTATAGTGACTTACAGTGTCTGAGGTTTTTATCTCTCTCTCTCTCTCTTTTAATGCTTGCTGTCTTGATGTTTTTTAATTTTTTTCATTAGATATTTTTTTTTCAAATGCTATTCATTACATATTTACACTTCAAATGCTATCCCAAAAGTTCCCTAGACCTTCCTCCTGCCTTGCTCCCCTACCTGCCCACTCCCACTTCTTGGCCCTGGCATTCCCCTGTACTGGGACATATAAAGTTTGTAAGACCAAGGGGCTGCTCTTCCCAGTGATGGCTGACTAGGCCATCTTCTGCTAAATATGCATCTAGAGACACGAGCTCTGGGAGTACTGGTTAGTTCATATTGTTGTTCCACCTAAAGGGTTGTAGACCCCTTCAGCTCCTTGAGTAATTTCTCTAGCTCCTCCATTGGGGGCTCTGTGTTCTATTCTATAGATGACTATGAGCATCTCCTTCTGTATTTGCCAGGCACTGGCATAGCCTCACTCGAGATAGTTATATCAAGGTCCTTTCAGCAGAATCTTGCTGGCATATGCAATAGTGTCTGGGTTTGGTGGCTGATTATAGAATGGATCCCCAGGTGAAATAAATGGAAATGGCTTTAAATGTAAAGAATTTCATCATGTTTGGGTCATATGAAACGGCCAGAGCCAGTACAGGGAATGCCAGAGCCAGGAAGCAGGGGTGGGTGGGTTGGGGTGTAAGACAGAGGGAGTGTATAGGGGGCTTTGGGGATAGCATTTGAAATATAAATGAAGAAAATATCTAATTAAAAATGTTTTAAAAATAAAAATAAAGGAATCTGGTTAAGTAGTGACTATTTTATATACAATAGATTTTGTGTTTTCCATAGCCTATCTTCACAATTTGGGTTGAAAGGTTGCTTTCAGATTTCACTGTTGTTTTGTTCCAGATCCTTTCCATAAAGGACAGAGCTCAGGAACACAGAGCAGCAGGCTTGGGCAAGTCTGCCTAGCAGAAGCTATGCTAATGATGAGCACTTCAAGGGAAGGATACTGGGAGAGAGGCCAAAATCAGGGGCAAGTTGAACAGAAGGAAGATGAGATAAGAAGACAAAGAAGCAAGAAGACTCAAAGCAGCATGGTTTCTCAGAATTTATACAAGAGGAAGATATAAAACCCAGGGCGCCAGACAAATGTATGCATCACGACACATATTTTTACTATTTGTTATTCGTTTCATCTATCGGTTCATAATTCCGAGTAAAACCTTTACTCGAGACATCAATACACCAGACTGACGGAGATGAGGATCGACAAGGAGAACGGTGATAGACCTCTTGTAAAAACGGAAGATTAACATGAATAAAACACGAAACAGCTACAGTCCAAAATTGTTATTAATGCCAATATCACCAAGTGCTCAATAGGAAGATATTTGATTAGTCATTTCAACCCTAAGAGGGTGTTTATTTAAAGAAAGATCAGAGCTATGGTGATAACTTCCTTACTGACATACTAAACACTTTGAGAGACTTGATGACAATCTTACATTTTTCAATACTATTTTCATTTCAAAGCAGATGAAAACTTTAGAGAGAAAACAGCTGGCAAGAGAAATCTCTAAGAGTTAAAACTGCTTGAGAGTCTGAAATCTACTGAAGCTCTATGTGTGTGGTAAATCATGAGAGTGTGTCTATGTGATTGTACACACATATATGAGTGTGCAGTGAGAATCACTGCACTTTTCAAATTATAGAGTTGTTTGGTAAACACTAGAATGGACTGGATTGTTGCACTGGGTCCCACCCCCTGGATGAAGAGTGACAGACAAGTAAAAACTATTGAGAGAGGAAGAATTAGTAATCCCCAGAAATGTGCAATGCAAATGACTATGTAATGCCAAATGTTCAGTGTCTTAGTTGGGGTTTTACTGCTGTGAGCAGACACCATGCCCAAGGCAAGTCTTATAAAGGACTACATTAAACTGGGTCTACCTTACAGGTTTAGAGGTTCAGTTCAATATCATCAAGATGGGATCATGGTAGCATGTAGGCAGGCATTGTGAAGGCAAAGCTGAGAGTTCTACATCTTCATCTGAAGGCTGCTTATAGGCAGCTGGGATGAGGGCCTTAAGCCCATACCCACAGTGACACACCTACTCCAACAAGGCCAGACCTTCTAATAGTGCCACTCCCTGGGCCAAGTATATACAAACCACAACAGTTAATTATTCACATAAGCAATACTAAGACTCAACAGGTTACATTTATATACTTACAAACACACATACACATGTATATGTGTGTGTGTGTGTGTGTGTGTGTGTGTGTGTGTGTGTGTGTATATATACATATATGTCAAAGAATAAGAGACCATGAAGTAAAAGAAATAGGGAGGGTATAGTAGGCTTGGAAGGGGGATTAAAGAAATAATTATATTTTAATTAAATAAAAATAATAACCTAATTTACTTAAAGCCAATAAAAATGCAAACCTATAATTGGTTGATTTTAGTTACTGGATTAGTTTACTGACCTGTTCACAGAGTTCAAAACACCGCCAAAAGGCAAATCTTTCAGATTACCTTAAGGAATCATGTCTGCAACTCTTCAAAAGTAATTTTTAAAAGATAGTAAGAAAGCTAGATTTATATATATAAATAAAAACACTAGAAAGAAAAACAGAAAATGAAAAAAATTGGCAAGGGCAAATAGAGAAAGTCAAGGTGATCCTAAAATTTTCCAAACATCATCATTATTATTATTATTCAAGTTTTTAAATAAAAACAATAGTATTTATTCAGATATGATTGATCTCTTAGAAATAATTTGACAGCCTTTTATTGTAAGTAAGGTTTTAGTCATAGAACATATTATAATGACAGTTTCCCCTCCCTATCTCCTTCCAGATCATCCTTACCTACCCGCCCACCCACCCAACACCATGGCTTCACTATTTTTCTCTTTAGAAATAAAAAGACAAATAAAAGTAACAAATAACGACTATCAATAAGAAAAAGCACAAGAAATATATACGAANGTGCTGTGTATAAAAATGATAAACAATAAGCAAAGTAGATAGCCAAGTATTAAGGCTCATTTTGGAAATGAGCTCTGTAGTTATGTGGTCTGACTGCCTCTACTCCTAGCTGTTCCTCTTGCCACTATCTGGAGAACATTTTTGCCTTCTAATTGTACTTATTTTGTGCTTTGTCGATGTCAGGTTTTAACAATAATTAACCAATATCACCAAGTGCTCAATAGGAAGATATTTGATTAGTCATTTCAACCCTAAGAGGGTGTTTATTTAAAGAAAGATCAGAGCTATGGTGATAACTTCCTTACTGACATACTAAACACTTTGAGAGACTTGATGACAATCTTACATTTTTCAATACTATTTTCATTTCAAAGCAGATGAAAACTTTAGAGAGAAAACAGCTGGCAAGAGAAATCTCTAAGAGTTAAAACTGCTTGAGAGTCTGAAATCTACTGAAGCTCTATGTGTGTGGTAAATCATGAGAGTGTGTCTATGTGATTGTACACACATATATGAGTGTGCAGTGAGAATCACTGCACTTTTCAAATTATAGAGTTGTTTGGTAAACACTAGAATGGACTGGATTGTTGCACTGGGTCCCACCCCCTGGATGAAGAGTGACAGACAAGTAAAAACTATTGAGAGAGGAAGAATTAGTAATCCCCAGAAATGTGCAATGCAAATGTCTATGTAATGCCAAATGTTCAGTGTCTTAGTTGGGGTTTTACTGCTGTGAGCAGACACCATGCCCAAGGCAAGTCTTATAAAGGACTATATTAAACTGGGTCTACCTTACAGGTTTAGAGGTTCAGTTCAATATCATCAAGATGGGAGCATGGTAGCATGTAGGCAGGCATTGTGCAGGCAAAGCTGAGAGTTCTACATCTTCATCTGAAGGCTGCTTATAGGCAGCTGGGATGAGGGCCTTAAGCCCATACCCACAGTGACACACCTATTCCAACAAGGCCAGACCTTCTAATAGTGCCACTCCCTGGGCCAAGTATATACAAACCACAACAGTTAATTATTCACATAAGCAATACTAAGACTCAACAGGTTACATTTATATACTTACAAACACATGTGTATGTGTGTGTGTGTGTGTGTGTGTGTGTGTGTGTGTGTGTGTGTATACATATATGTCAAAGAATAAGAGACCATGAAGTAAAAGAAATAGGGAGGGTATAGTAGGCTTGGAAGGGGGATTAAAGAAATAATTATATTTTAATTAAATAAAAATAATAACCTAATTTACTTAAAGCCAATAAAAATGCAAACCTATAATTGGTTGATTTTAGTTACTGGCTTAGTTTAGTTACTGACCTGTTCACAGAGTTCAGAACACCACCAAAAGGCAAATCTTTCAGATTACCTTAAGGAATCATGTCTGCAACTCTTCAAAAGTAATTTTTAAAAGATAGTAAGAAAGCTAGATTTATATATAAAAATAAAAACACTAGAAAGAAAAACAGAAAATGAAAAAAATTGGCAAGGGCAAATAGAGAAAGTCAAGGTGATCCTAAAATTTTCTAAACATCATCATTATTATTATTCTTCAAGTTTTTAAATAAAAACAATAGTATTTATTCAGATATGATTGATCTCTTAGAAATAATTTGACAACCTTTTATTGTAAGTAAGGTTTTATTCATAGAACATATTATAATGACAGTTTCCCCTCCCTATCTCCTTCCAGATCATCCTTACCTACCCGCCCACCCACCCAACACCATGGCTTCACTATTTTTCTCTTTAGAAATAAAAAGATAAATAAAAGTAACAAATAACGACTATCAATAAGAAAAAGCACAAGAAATATATACGAATGCATACACACACACACACACACACACACACACACACACATACAGACAGACAGACATATACTAGACCCATTTAAAAAAATATCAAAGCCGGGCGTGGTGGCGCATGCCTTTAATCCCAGCACTCAGGAGGCAGAGGCAGGCAGATTTCTGAGTTTGAGGCCAGCCTGGTCTACAAAGTGAGTTCCAGGACAGCCAAGGCTATACAGAGAAACCCTGTCTTGAAAAACCAAAAAAAAAAAAAAAAAAAAAATCAAAACACTACAACGACAATATACAAGCAAAGAACCAATGGGATAAAAGGTAAGAAAACAAAGCAATATGAGGA
Organism: Mus minutoides; assembly: GCA_902729485.2. Taxonomy (NCBI): domain Eukaryota; kingdom Metazoa; phylum Chordata; class Mammalia; order Rodentia; family Muridae; genus Mus; species Mus minutoides. Next base: position 17,773 of record CACVCL010029292.1, on the reverse strand, counting down.
AAAATAATCTACCAAAATACCACTGAGTTCATTTGTGTTAGTCATCTACCTATGGACACGGAACCTGTGCTTGTGCTTTGTATACCAAGTGAGACTCCACAGGAGAGAAGTCTTCCTTTGTAATCTATTGTCTTTTCTAGATAGCTTCTTGGTTATGGATATGAACTCCTGTCCCATTCCCCCTCTCAGGACTGGGACCAAGCCTAGCTTGAAACTTATGCAGGCCCCATATTTTAACTGTTAAATTTCTTTTCAAGGACAAGCAAGATCCCTTAGTAGATAAGAGCACTTGCTATCAAGTCTACAGACCTGAGTTCAATCCCTGAAACCTTTCATGGTGGAAGGAGAGAACCAACTCATGCACGTTGTCTTCTGACCTCTACATGACCCCCAACATATACAGTAAATACATTTAAAGATAGTTTAACATTTATTTTATTATCTAGTAGTTGTGTTTATTTAAAAATCACAATCTAAATGGTATTATTTATAAAGTAAATTTTGGCTTTTATTCATGAAAACTGTTTTTACCTGGTTTCCATATTATAATCTCAAATATGCCTCTCTATTCCTTGCTAGAGGCAGTAGCCAGAAACTGAAAAGAACTGCTTCCCAGTATAACAATAAGAAACATTTTTAAAGAACTTGAGATATAATTCAAAAGTAGCATTTGCCTACCATAAGTGAGGCTTTAGGTTCTATCTTCCTGCAGAAAAAAGAATTGTTTTCTTTATCTTGGCCAAGACCAGAAGGAAACCTCAGCTCCTTCTGAAGCAGAGCTAGATATAACACTTGTTTCTGCCCGAGATAAGCTTTGCTATCACATGCACTTGAGCAGCCTGTACCCTAGAAGCACCAGGCCCCGTTTAGTCTTCTACTCCCAATTCAATCAGAAGTGTGTCCAAACATGTCTTGCCTGCATTTCTTCAATAAGCATATTTCATACAATTCATCAAGGTTGGAGAAATCTTACACATACTTATACTGAGATTATCTTCACGCTCTGAGTTATTATATATCCTCAAACTGCTGGTAAATAACACAGAAACTTGGCAGAACTTCTTCCATGGTGTGGCTCTGAATTATTGGCTACCCTTACCTTACAAGTAATCATGTAACTTATTGCCCAAACTGGGAAATACATTTTCAAAGTAAATGGTGTACTATTGGCAGGGTAAATAGGACCATACCATCATCCAGCCCAATTGGGACTATTCCAAACTCTGCATAGTTTCTCACTTGCAGGTTTTGCAAGCACTATCTGCCCTTTCCTTTACTGAATATTTAAATCCAGTATTGCCACAGTCAGGAGGCAATTTCCATCTATTGTTCTCATCACATCCCCACACGTACTTTAATTTTGCCTTTTTTTCATGAGACTTGCTTTATTTCTCTAAAAGAGCATACTATTTTCTTTCCTCTACCATTTCTGTCCTCACAATTCCTATTATTTACTCTGCATTGTATAAGATACCTACCTGCTTCAAGTTCCCCAGTCTTGATGCTAAGAAATCTGCTAAGAGAGTCTTAATGCAAAATATTTAACAACTATTTGTGACAGATTGCAGTCACCAATTGTCAGCTATCATAATTCAAAATCCTTGGTGCATACATGTATCTGTAAGATTTCCTAAAGAATATTAAACAATAAAGTGTCCTAATACTAGAGTGTGATTTCATGTTGCTTTAGAAAAGATTACTGAGCTCTTCATTTAGTTCATACTGCATACAATTATTGTCGGACCACATGGGTTAAGTGATTAAATTAATCAAGCAAATGAAAAGTTCCCATTAACCATCTTCCATCATTCTATGAAACATAATCTTGAATAATCTTTCATTTTTCATTTTGCTTTTACAGATAGTACAATTATATATCTCATGATACCTATTAGCCATTAACAGATAAAGTGGGTGATAGGAACTGACATATGCTGCTCTCTTGTATTTCCCTTACAGATTTCCCTTTCTTATTCTTTGTCCATTTTGTACTGTTTTGGTTTGGTTTTTGAAGCAAGATCTTACGATGTAGCTCTCGCTGGCCTAGAACTCACTCTATAATCCAGGCTGGCTTGAAACTTGTTGAGATCTGCCTGGCTCTGTTTTTTGAGTGCTGGGATTAAAGGTGTGTGCCACCACATACAGTAAAAAGACTTCAATTTTAAGTTATACAACAGTATTTGAAAAACAGAATTAATGAGTTTTAACTTCATTTAAGTAAATAAATTTCTATTCTTTGTTTTGTCTCCAGGTTCCTTTTAACAATGTAAGAACATTATCATCTGTGATTGCTTTAAATAGCTGCTAAATATTATTTACTTGATACTCATCCAAAAGCATAATTAGATTTGCAGAGGAAAAGTAAACACAAGGATCAAAATTCTGCTATTTTAACCTGGCGTGGTGACACACTTGTGGAATCCCAACCATTTAATAAGAAGAGGCACAAGACTATTTCTGTAGCACATTTGTTTCTGTTTATCATGTCTAGGATTTTTCTTGTTCTATATTGGGTATCCTGTACCTGGACATATGGATAAATATGCATTATCTTCTTGGTTCTGTCTGAGAATGCTAAATGTTAAAATTCAAATGTATTCTAAACTACTGTGAATTCTCTCCTTTGGAATTAGTTATTCTTTTTGGTTTGTGTTGCAGCACTGCATAATTGTACCATTGGTTTTCTTTAGTCTCAATAAGCCATGACTATTGATGCATAATTATGATTGTCAGGCCAGGCTAATTGAGAAAGATTATCAGTAGAGGTCTTTTTCTTTGCTCAGGATGAATGGATATGGACTTGTGACTTCACTGTTTTGTCTGACTGCAATGGTTTGTATATGCTTGGCCCAGGGAGTGGCACTATTAGGAGTTGTAGCCTTGTTGGAATAGGTGTGTCACTGTGGGCATAGGCTTTAGGATCCTCATCCTAGCTGCCTGGAAGCTTGTCTTTCACTACCTGACTTCAGAACAAGAGGAGGAACTCTCAGCTTCTCCAGCTCCATATCTTCCTTGATGCTGCCATGCTCCTACCTTGATGATAACTGACTGAACCTCTGAACCTGTAAGCCAGCCCCAATTAAAGGTAATCCTTATAAGAGTTGCCTTGGTCATAGTTTCTGTTCATAACAGTAAAACCTTAACTAAGACACTGACTGATTAATTTTTGAAAGGAAAAGCACTAGCAAGCAAAAACTGGATACTTATGACAGTAGAAATACATTCTAGCCATTGCAAATGTACCAGTTCTAGAGAAGTTATGCTTTCCATACAGCACTACAATGATCTCTGATATAAAAGCATTATACATTTTTATCTCTTTCTCAGCCCTTTACCCACTGAAGATCACTTCTACTAAAGATGCCTTATTCTTCAAAAGTATATAATTTTAATATTCCCTCCCCTTACACTGACTTTGGAATAGAAAGCAGAAATTAATTAGGGGGTAACTATTCTTAAATGAATCACTTTGCATATTTATCTGAGGGTAGCCATAGCAACATCAGGTTGTTGGCTGATTTTTTTCACTGGAAAATAGTGTAAGACTTCCTTGATGATAACAGTCTTGGTTTATATAAGGTACAGAAGGAGAAGAAAGTTGAGTTTTTATTTTCATTCATTCATTTAAATATTTTCATATATTTGATTTACATATATTTTCATAGGTGAAATTTATATTAACACTTGATTAAATGTTTTTCACAATTAAAAAGATGAGTGATATTAGTCTATATGCTACACCATTTACATGTGTTTTTAATTTCAATACATAAAATTGTATTATTAGCTTGTCATCTGCTCTTTCTGGTATTGTGTATGCTTCCATAAAACACAAACCTCTTCCTGAGTCATGGAAAAATCAACTGAAATTTATAATGAGTTAATTTGTTATATCTTCTCTATTATTAAGGGTTTAGGTCTCATTAACACTTTGTCAATAGAGAAAAAATACATTTTTTAAAATAACATATTTCTATATATTTTGAAAGAAAGCCATAGTCATATATTCTGAAAAATAATATTAATTAAATCTAACATCATAGAGCTTTGGCTCATATCAATAACTGTGATTTTGACCTTCCCAGGTAAGTCTGTAATAGTCTAGCTCATGAAAATACTGTAATTTGGACATTGTAAATTGGGAACTGTTTAGCTTAAAAGAAAAGTCTGAGAAAGTATCACAAGCTATAGAAACCAAATGTTTATAATAAATAGATGTAGTACCATAGTTTCCCATAAAGTCCCAAACATGACGTTATGGAACCTAAACAGGTTTGTTGAACAGTGATGTCAAATAGGATAAAATTCTCCAGGAGAATTGCACTAAATGTGTAATGTAAAGTTAAATTTTTCTGTAGCTATAATATCCAGACAACTATAAACAATCAAACAAAACACTCAGACAAGGCAGAATCAAGCTTCTTCCTAGGATGCCTATATGTTTCTAAGAAATTCATTTTTTTCTTTTCTCTTCTAAATGTTCACATGCATATCATTTTATTTACCTGGAAAAGTAAGATCAAATGAATGTTTCTTTTAGTTTTCTGCTGTCATTTGTTTCACCTCTTTTAGATTAAATGAATACATTTTTTTCCAACTTTTATTAGATATTTTCTTCATTTACATTTCAAGTGTTATCCAGAAAGTCCCCTATACCCTCCCCCCTCCCGGCCCTGCTCCCCCACCCATCCGCTCCCACCCCCTGGCCCCGGCATTCCCCTGTATTGGGGCATATAAAGTCTGCATAACCAAGGGGCCTCTCTTCCCACTGATGGCCAACTAAGCCATCCTCTTCTATATATGCAGCTAGAGACAGGAGCCCAGGGGGTACTAGTTAGTTCGTGGTTATTCTTCCACCTATAGGGTTAAAGACCCCTTCAGCTCCTTGGTTACTTTCTCTAGCTCCTTCTTCCTTGGGAACCCTGTGTTCCATCTAATAGCTGACTGTGAGCTTCCACCTCCATGTTTGCCAGGCATTGGTATATTTTCCCCCGAGACAGCTATATCCGGGCCCTTTCAGCACCATCTTGCTGGCNAATGGATGGATCTGGAGGCCATCATCCTGAGTGAAGTAACCCACTCACAAAAGAACTCACATAACATGTACTCACTGATATGTGGATATTAGCCCAGAAACCTAGACTACCCAAGATACAATTTACTAAACACATGATACTCAAGAAGAAGGAAGATCAAAATGTGGACACGTCACCCCTTTCTAGAATTAAGAACAAATGAATACATCTTGATGTAAACGATAGTATCTAGGAAAAGACCTACCACATTATCTGAAATAGGTGCTATAATGTGAGATATCCCTAAATTCTCCAAAGGGAACCACTTCAAAAGAGTACAAAATGTTAAGAAAAAAAAAAACTCACAGTTGAACTGCTATACAGTTTATCAGTAGAGGGATGAACATACAGGTGCAGACATACAGAGCAGATATTCATCATTATGTCCATCCACTCTCTTCCCTCTAAAGGACACATGCTCTAAGGACTTCTGGTTGGAGCTGTCTATTCGACAGCTTTCTCCGTTGGCATCCAGGCTTTACAGACACTGGTAATCCAGATTCTGTAAATTCTTTGCTTATATGTACTATTCTATAGAACAGTTATTTTATTCTATTCAGAGAGATCTCTCACAACCCCACTTAGAACTGTTCACATTTCCAATGCAGCATACACATTGTGGCAGCCGCTTTCTGAGAACTGAGCTTTCCTTCACAATTCTCCACTAAATATTTGAAGCCAGTTACACACTGGCTCAGGAACACCTCCTTCTTCCTTATACAGATGAATGTCCCTCTCATAACCCTCTTTCTCTGAAGTATTTACATAACTATACTCAGAAGCATATGTTTGACAAAACACTTTTGGTTTAGGCATAAAGGGCTAAAGAAATTGAGATTAATTGTTTGCTTAAATCGAATATGATCCTTGACTTCCATTTATTTTAATACTTGTCTTAGTCAGGGTTTCTATTCCTGAACAAACATCATGACCAAGAAGCAAGTTGGGAAGGAAAGGGTTTATTCAGCTTACACTTCCATACTGCTGTTCATCACCAAGGAAGTCAGGACTGGAACTCAAGCAGGTCAGAAAGCAGGAGCTGATGCAGAAGCCATGGAAGATGTTCTTTACTGGCTTGCTTCCCCTGGCTTGCTCAGCCTGCTCTCTTATAGAACCCAAGACTGCCAGCCCAGAGATGGTCCCACCCACAAGGGACTCTTGATCACTAATTGAGAAAATGCCTCACAGCTAGATCTCATGGAGGCATTTCCCCAACTGAAGCTCCTTTCTCTGTGATAACTCCAGCTGTGTCAAGTTGACACAAACCTAGCCAGTACAATACTTTAGTCATTAAACTGTTCCAGACTTATTGTGCTGTGTTTAGAATACAATGGTGAGAAAGACCAAATAAGTTTCATTCTCTGGCTCCATGGATGACATCTTAATGATGCTGATGCCCAGCATTCATGCACTGCTTACTGTGTGCTAAGTGCTTTTCCTGACTCACAATTGTACAACTCTAAAAACCTAGGATATGGTATGTATTAGTTTTTAAAAAATGAAACAAGTAAAAATGGTTTTAAAGTATTACCCCATCCTTTCCCAGAATATATAAACTTAAGTGGACTCTGGGTTAAGATTAAGATTTAGCAAAGATGGAATGTTACTGTTTTGTAGTATTGGTGGATGTTGCTCTTACCATTGGGGGTAAGAACTCTTGCTTATATATTCTCAGCTCACTTGGCATATCCACAAATTAATTGGTGGCATTGATTTTCCAGCTTGTACACTTACACTTCCTTATAGTCACCGCAGCGATGTATTTTCTTACCTTCACACTCTTCTAACTCTGCACAGGGAGACAGATACATGGAAAACATAACGAAGAGGCTAAATGCCCAAAGTAGCAAATCACCATAATGCTTCTCCTTTGCTTGTGAGTTTTACTCAGGAAGAAGTACAACTAGTATCATTTCTTTCTAATATTTTGGTTTAAATATTTAATAGCTATATTTTAAGTGTAAATAAAATTTGAGGAAGGCCAGCTTCTTCAACATCCAGGGAAAACAAAGGAAGGTAGCAAGGTTTGGCATTGGCATTGGGGTCAGTGCCAAGAGCAGTTGTTGTCCCTACCCTATACCACCTCGCTAAGAGTTGCAGGTAACTTACAGGGTCAGCATTTGTAGTGCTGACTGAAGCAAAACTTGCTCATCTAGGGCTAGTACTCTCTGTGTCTGACACTCTGAATGCTTTTAACTCTTTGGGGCCAGTAAGAAGAAAAAAAGAAAGAAAAAGTAAATTCATACAATCACACACATTAACTTAGGAGATGAAGCAAAGCAGATTCTAATAAGGAAGTTCCAATAACCAATTTCCAACAATTTCACACACACATACATTCATGTATATTACATACATAGATATTGACAGACATGTATACATATATAGTAGAGTTACTAGATGACAGGGATGAAGATGACACTAGGTCTTTAACTTTAGCTATGAGGTAGATGCTGTGCATGGCAAAGATGGAAAAGCTGGTTCAGATGTAATAACTTGACATTTAGGGCATTTTGTTTGCCAGTTGTGCGGGATTGTTTGTGCATTGGTTTGTTTTACTAACAGTGCTAGATATGTTTGTGTCAACTCGACACAAGCTAAAGTCATCTGAGAGGAAGAAGCCTCAATTAAAACAATGCCTCCGTAAGATTGGGTTGCAGGCAAGCCTGTAGGACATTTTCTTAATTCTATTACTGATTGATAGCAGAGGGCCAAGCCTGTTATGGATGGAGCCAACCTGGATCTGGTGGTCGTGGGTTCTATAAGAAGGCAGGTTGAACAAGCCATGAGAAGAAAACCAGTAATCAGCACCTCTCCATGACCTCTACATTAGTTCCTCCCTCCAGGTTCTTCTTTCATTTGAGTTCCCATCCTGAATTCCTCTGGTGATTAACAGCAATATGGAAGTGTAAGCTGAATAAACCCTTTCCTCCCCAACTTGCTTTTGGTCATAATGCTTCATCAGAGCAGTAGAAACCCTAAGACCAAAGGCCTCTCCTCCCAAGGGCCATCCTCTGCTACTTATGCAGGTGGAGCCATGAGACCCAGCATATGTATTCTTTGGTTCATTATTTAGTCCCTGGGAGCTCCGGGGGTACTGGTTAGTTTATATTGTTGCTCCACCTATGGGGCTGCAAGCTCCTTCAGCTCATTGGGTACTTTCTCTAGCTCCTTCATTGGGGACCCTATGCTCAGTCCAATGGATTGCTGTGAGCATCCACTTCTGTATTTGTCAGGCACTGGCAGAGCCTCTCAGGAGACAGCTATATCAGGCTATTGTCAGCAAGCACTTGTTGTCATACACAATAGTGTCTGCGTTTGGTGATTGTATATGGATGGGTTTCCAGGTGGGGCAGTCTCTGGTTGGTCAGTCACTCCTTCAGTCTCCTGACTTGACAAGTTAATGATTTTAAATACTGTTTTGTCTTTTTGGAACAACTATGTGAGTTTGTTTATACCTATGGAATGCCTTGGCAATTCTATACTTACTTTATACTGATTTTCCATAAGGAAAGGGAAAGAAAAGTTTGTCCAATATTTAACAGAATTCAGAAGTATGAACAAATTATATAATTACAAATGTAAAGAAAAAAACAGATGGAGAAGTTAAATGGTGTTTGGCACTGAAAGCAGGCATGATGCATTTCAAAGAGTTCTCAGTCTTTATGGTTCTTCTCTAAATGCTTTTTGTATAACTGAGAACATGGTTATATAAAAATGAACGAGAAACATCTATACAGATCGCTCACCTATCCTTACTTTTGTTTCTTACTTCTTGTAACTTCAGAGAGAGTCACATGGTTCAACAATGTTCCTGCCACAGACACTACTCTCAGACAGTATGATGATATACACATTGGGAGAAAACTGCTCCTCCTGCTGTTTTCTCCGTTACAAATTCGGTGTTACTAATGCATAGTTATAGGGTGCATAGTTATTTGCTTTCTCAACTCAAACATGACCTGTCACCATTTTCCTTGACCTTGAGGATGGCATCTTGCTGGCCTGGGAGGCATCAAGAATGCATGGGCTGAAAGCCAAACTGATCCGTACAAGGACACGGGGAGAGGCAGACTGACATGGGTTCAATGATTAGCACAATGCCAGACATGATACTCAATAAGGAGCTGCCGAATTAATGGATGTGTGTGTTGCCCGGCTGTTGTAAATGCTTCAAATTGATAACCTGGGCTAATTGGGTGAGCATTATAAATGAAAATGAAGGAGTGATCAGCTCTTCTCTCCTACCAAGTCAATAAACTTGTTTAAAGACTTATTTTAGAGACAGAAATGTTTAGTTCATTTTTAATATCCATGCCAATAGCTTTAACAATGTTAAAAACACTCTCAAGCATTTTATCTATTATCATGAATAACAAAAGATACTTTGAAAGCAAAGCAGACAGTAAATTTTAAGGTAACTTTTAGGATAGCACATAATTCTATTATATAAAGTACCTCAGTGGCAAAGACTATTTATGATCCAATAGCTCTTGCTGCAGTGACAGTCTAAATTCTACAACCCAGAGACTAAATGATACATCTATATAATATTTTGAAAATCCCAACAGTTATTACTTATTATTGAGTTCTTCAGACTGGCTCACATTTAATCACATCATAAATACAAAATAAATTCCAGTTAGCATATTTTGTATTTGTTTTACAATTTGTTATTAAAATATACTTTTATTACACAAAGCTAAGAAAGAAAAGCAGAAGTTGGCTAACCATATTCAACCATATCTCTAAAGGCATGGAGATGTCCATACTCATAAAAGTAAACATAACTTGAGATTTTAAAATAGATATACACCTCTCACAGGCTCAGCACACCACAGCAGGCAGCCTCTATTCCCTGGTAATTCTATCTTCATTTCTCCTTCAAATCTTTATCTATTGCTGCTCTTTAGGAGACAGTTACAAACATTGAGCCTTCCTGTTCAGGGAGAAAATACATCATTTTTAAAACTTACTCTTTAAGAATGTTATGTATCTACACAATGAAATATGGTAATATCTATGATGTCACTTTTCTCTCCTATTCTTCCCTAGGTCTCTCACTGTCTCTCACCATCTCTCACCTAAGAAATGTGTCTTTCCCAATTTGTATCCTTTTATTTTTAAACAAACAAACAAACAAACAAACAACACTAAGTCATTTCATGTTGCCCATATGTAAATTGATGAGAGGGTTTCCCACTGGAGCATGGGCAGCCTTATCACTACCACATCCTAAGAAGAATGACTTCTCCTTCCCTAGCAGCTGTCAACTAACAATAGCTCTTCAGTTTCGGTGATACATCATGAGCTCCTCTCTGGGAGAGAACATTTTAATAACTTTAAAGTCCCACTAAGAACTCAAATTTGAAATACTGTGATGCTATTAAGTACCTTGATACAGGATGAGGATTATATTTATTTTAAGATTGAAGCACTGAATTCTCAAAAAAAAAAATAATTCCCCAATGTATTCACAATTGAATTTAACCATCGAATCAGTGGAAAACATTGTATGAAAAATAACAATTCTACAGTTGAAAATGTAAGAGAAGAGGAAGAATAACAAGATAGATTAGACTGAAGATATCCTCTATTTCAGATAATTCTTGTTCACCAGAAGCAGAGGAGACATTGTAATGGCTTTCTGTAGGTAACACAATAGACAAGAAAATGTTTCAACACCAAATGAATAGATAACAACTGCTTACATAGTTGATCCTATTAATGTATATATTTGGGCACTTTTGAAATTCTGAAGATATATTATTTCCTAGACTAAACCAACAAATCAAATTAAACACTGTACTTTGAGATAGTTATTTTTCAGCTAATACATTCTTTCCCCAGTTATAAGTTTTTCTAATATATTTCTATCGTTCCATGATGAAATACATCCATTCATTATTAAGGGTCTATCTGTAATTGTCTTACTTTTAACTCCCCTCTTCATGCTTGGTTCCATGTCAAATGTCTGTGGCTTCCACAAAGCTAGGACATCAGGATAGTGATGGGGACCACCAATCCATGGCAAGTTTATGCTAATCATCAGAATTTCTGAAGTTCTTTTTCCTCTTCTAAACATTGTTGAAGACCACATTGAGCCAGTGATGATTGGTCAACCTAATGAGCTCACTGTCCCACAAGGAGGACCTTCCAATGGAATTCTGATGAGATTTTAAGTTATTCAGAATCTCATCTGGAGCTTTATAGCCTCAGGAATATAATTTCCCATGATATTTGATGTTTTTCTAATGAAGGAAGGTGGGCAGATGTTTATGTCCTCTCTTTGAGAGATCTGTCTTACATATACATCAAGGCTGAAGAATTATCCCAATAGAAATATAACATCACCTTATTTGCTAAAAGCTCCTCCACTCAACAACCTCGGAACTCAGAGTTAACCTTAGTTCTCAGCTTCCTCATGTGTGGAACTGAATGTATCTTCACCAGCAAATACCACATCTCTTATGAAGACTTTCTTTACTATCAGCATTTTATCTAGGAAAGTGTGAATTGACTATTAATGACAAAGGAAATTACTTCAAAGGGGCCCATTGATCTTCACCTGCAAATATGAGCAAATATAAGCTTTAATAATTGTTCATCACTATCTTAATTATCCATCATAATCACTTGTAAATGTAAAATTAATAAGAATTGGGCCTGGGAAGATGTGAAAAGTGGTTTTGAGTGTATTAGTGCATTTCAGTGTCTTTGGGGTTTGGCTACAGAACTATAAATTCTGTGTCTATGTTTGAAATCATAATTGTCAACGATGGCTTTTTCTCAGAGTTTCCACAGAACAGAAAAGATGTCATTTGCTTTGCTGTGGGATCTCTCTGGGACAGCTCACCCCTGTGAACCCATCTGCCCTTACTGCCTTGGTCTTTTAATTAACATTTGGAAAACAACAGGGACATTGAAAATAGCAGGACTGGGGAAAGAGACCCAGAAAATGATGTGACGTCTGTCAATCTTCAACCTTGCCAAAGAGCATGCAATCATGTTACTGGAGGTGGGGGGGGGGGGGCGTAAATCATTCATAGGCCATACATACTCAATGTGACACACACACACACACACACACACACACTACATGCTGAAATATCTTGAAAATTTTTAAATGAACTATTAGTGGTTGAAATAATTCTCAAATTACTTAAATTGAAATCAATCCAGGGAAAAGTTGTCAAACAGATTTCCTGCTGCTTACCTTTTCTGCTGACTGGGCTGTACCAAAAAAGATGGGGATGAAAGCTAACCAAATGATGCACGTGGTGTACATGGTAAATCCAATAGGTTTGGCTTCATTGAACGTCTCTGGGACCCCTCTGGTTTTAATGGCATAAACAGTGCAAGTGACCATCAGGAGGATACTGTATCCCAGAGAACAAATGAGTGACAGATCGGAAATGTCACACTTGAGCACTCCCCTGGCATTCTCGGGATCCAGTGTTCGCTGTTCTCCATAGTCAATGATGGTGTGGGGGGGATCCACAACAAACCACACAAACACTCCAAGGAGCTGTACGGAGATGAGGCTGAAGGTGATCACCAGCTGGGATGCTGGGCTGATGAACTTAGGTGCTGTGACAGATTTCTTCCCTTGCTCGAATATTCGGTGGATGCGGTTTGTTTTGGTCAAAAGTGCTGCATAGCTGAAACACATACCAAGTCCCAGGAAGATCCTTCGGAAGGAACAGATGATTGTGTCAGGTGCTGCAATCATCAAAAAAGTGATTGAGTAACAGAGAAAAATCCCCGTTAGGAGCACATAACTAAGTTCCCGCCCAGAAGCTCTCACGATTGGTGTATCATTATAGCGGACAAAGGTCACAATCACAAAGGTGGTGGCAATGATTCCCAATATTGCTATGAATACAGGTACCACGGCCCAGGGTGAATGCCACTCCAGCTTGATGATGGGAATCCTCTGGCAGCCTGTGCGGTTGATGTTTGGTCTCTGATCCAAAGGGCAGAGTTCACAGGAGAGTTCATCCACCTGGTAGTTATAACCCTCACAGCGTTCACAGTGCCAGCAGCAAGGGACCCCTTTCACGGTTTTCTTCCTCTCCCCAGGCTTGCACGGCAGGCTGCAGACAGATGCTGGGTGTGTGTGCTCTCTATTAGCCCACTGCATGTCTTCCACCTGTGGGCATAAAAAATTAATGAGCCTTCCATTTTNCAGGAGAGTTCATCCACCTGGTAGTTATAACCCTCACAGCGTTCACAGTGCCAGCAGCAAGGGACCCCTTTCACGGTTTTCTTCCTCTCCCCAGGCTTGCACGGCAGGCTGCAGACAGATGCTGGGTGTGTGTGCTCTCTATTAGCCCACTGCATGTCTTCCACCTGTGGGCATAAAAAATTAATGAGCCTTCCATTTTTTCCCATTTATAATATCCTAATCCTAGCCACAGGTTTGTAATAAATCACTGAATGCTGACAGTACAAATACAGTTTACCATAATAAGAGTCTCGTTTCTTTCACTGATATTGACTTTATAAAAGTGTTAAATGATTGGGTCCAATCAATCATTTGGATCATCAACTAGATGGTATCATTACTTTCCACTTACCTCTTCATGGCTGACCACTACGATATTAAAGAAAGATTTATTGGCCTAAACAATTTTAATATGAAAGCTTTAAAAATTAAATAAGAGGGATAAAAACAAAATGAAACAAAAATATTCCCATAGAAAGATATTTTAAATCTAATCACAAATATAAATGTCAAATATTTCAAATACTGGATTAAGACACTAAGCATATCAACAATGATTGCTGTCTTTCTAAAATGGTTAGGGAAATTCAGAGGACACCCTGTTGATCTTGAAAGAAAATGACAGGAGTTAATCTCTGACTTCTCCTTTGCTTATGGATATAACAATATTTCCATGCTAGGCATGTACTGACATGTAATATGTTGGATAAAGGAGTTAAAAATAATGTTTACTACTGAATTCTTGTAATCTTCAATGCAGCAAAAAGTAACGAAATTAGTATCAAATAAGGATATGAATTTGGAATATAAAAAACATCACACAGAGATGTGAAAATGAGAGGGCAAAGGTGAGAGCGGCGGGATTTGGGAGCCTTGAAGGAGCACATAGAAACACACAAAATTTAATTCACCAAGGACAGTTTCATTGACAGGCTACAAAACTTACTACATCATATAGTCCTTATCTTCTCAGATGTCCCCCATGGTCTCTCCTCCTTGAATCTGAGCACTCATGTGCTTCATTCTCACCCTGAACAGAGTGACCTATTTAAACAGTACTGTGTTCAAGGGATGATAGCCATGGCTCCTGAAGCCCAGCCATACAAGTTTCCTTTAACCTCTGCTTTGTGTTTTCTTGTGTCACCCATGGTTAGGGAAGCACCACCACAAGGTCCTGAAAGTTCTCAAGAAGGCTCAAGGTAAAGTTTGCAGGTCTTTTGCAGCTACATGAAGCACTTGCCATGTTCTAGAAAGTAACTGCTTGACTTCAGTCAAGCCCTCAGATTACTTCAGTTCTTGTTTGCATCTTGCTGACTTGTGGAAATCACTAAACTTAAACACCCCAGCTAAGCTCTTCCTGAGTTCTCAGGTTAAAAAGTTATGTAAGGAAATAAGGACATATTGTTTCTATACTTGTGGATGTGTGTGTGTATGTGTGTGTGTGTATGTGTGTGTGTGTGTGTGTGTGTGTGTGTGTGTGAGTGTGTGTGTGAGTGTGTGTGTCTTATATTGTGTGTCCAAAACACAATATAACACACACATATATAATACATAATATAACACACACACACATATAATACGTGTTGAACATATTTACCCCCATCACTCCCTCTTGCCCCTCTTACTGATCCACTGATCGTCTTCTTCTTTCCAGCTGTTCCATCTTCTATTTTCAAAGCTTTTGTTTGTTTACAAAATCCTTTAAGTTTAGTTATAATTACTTAGTTATAAGCTTATGAATTTTGGAGTTATTTTTACACAGCAATAAAAAAAAAAAAAACTAATGTAGCTTAAATTAAATTTGCCCAGTCTGTGGCCACCATAACTCTAACATCAGCCTGTTAATGCATAGGAAAGGTAAACTCAGTAACATCAGTCCTGTATCTTAAAGTCACCAAGCATGCAATTTCAGCCTCACTCCCCTGGGGCTCTTAAGGTTGCCTCCCTTTGAGGGCCAGGTGCTTGAGACTATTATTATCCAAAATGAATTAGAATAATTTTCTTCATGAAATATTCTTTGAATACTGGAGGTCAGGAATTGCAGTCCCTAGTCCCTAAATCCAGCACTTGCTGGAGATACCTGAGTGTACTCAAGGTAGAGTAAAGAATTTCAATGTCACCGGGCGTGGTGGCGCATGCCTGTAATCCCAGCACTTGGGAGGCAGAGGCAGGCGGATTTCTAAGTTCGAGGCCAGCCTGGTCTACAGAGTGAGTTCCAGGACAGCCAGGACTACTCAGAGAAACCCTGTCTTGAAAAACCAAAAAAAAAAAAAAAAAAAAAAAGAATTTCAATGTCTGTAGTTCAAATATCCTCTCTTCAGAAAGGTGATGGTTTCTTAAAGTGTTCCGAGGTCACATAAACTATCAGAGCCATCCCGTCTGCTTCCCATGAAGTAAGACTAACTCTTTCACAGCTCTATTAATTTTCTATTAAATTTTAATGATGTAAAGGAGAAATTTATTTACTTGGAGGGTTTCAGTAAGACAGAAGGATCTTGAATTAAAAACGTGTAGTAAGAACCTTCTCAAAAGTATTGAAAAATGAAATATTCTATTTAGTGGGTGAAATATTTCTTTTAGATCATCAGGGACTCAGATAATGTACATTTAAAGGTTACATTTCAAATACAATTACTATAAACCTAAATAGCAATATGTCTAAGGCTTCTAGAGATTTATCGTAGTTGAATGCAAAAAATAAATTAAAGCTAGTGAAAGAGTATCAGAAACATTAAACCTTACTATTAAAAAGGAAAAATGGTCATCTATCACTACATGTTGGTTAGTTTAGCTCTCAACACACTTTGATTGATTTTAATGGATAAAAGATGTGCTTATAAAAATTTTGGCTGCAATTGGCAGGAAAATGTCAATTAGATTGAAAATAATTTTTTCTAAGTTTTATATGAAATGAACCAATGAAAAATATTTTCTGTAATTGATCAATAAAATTATAAGATTATTGACTATGGCAAGGTATAATGGCTCATAAATGCAATCTCCAAACTGGCAAGTCTGAGGCAGGCAGATTGCCATGAAGGTCAAGTCGGCATGGATAAACGGTGAACCCTAACTAGGCTAGGCAGGATATAGAGTGAGACTTTGTCTCAAACAAGCGACAAATAAGCAAACTAGCCATGACAACTGACCTGGAAAGGCATGACCACTGGTGCAACAGTGGCAGGAACATCATGAGGATGACCAACCACTTTCTGTTTAGACTTAAGTCCCTTATCATAAGATAAAACCCATTATTGGCACCATTGTTGGGTCAAGACCTATGACTTGACAGTTTATGGGCACTAGTGGAAAACCTACTCAAATTATTTGGATAAATAGATACAGTGTTAAACCAGTTCCTAGTGACTTATTATTATACCCATGGCTTAATGTATCTTTAAGCACTTTGACAAAATCTAAGATATCAACATAATAAAGGTCCTAAACTGTAATACAGAAAGAAACAGACCTCAACATAATAAAGGATATAGGTCAGACCCATAGCCAGCATTATTCCAATTTAGTAAATCTTGAAGTAATCTTATTACAAACAAGATTAAGAAAGGGTTATTTACCATCTCCATCCTTTTTTAAACTTATAGGTTATAAGCCCTTACTAGATCAGTAATGCAAGAGAAGTAGCTTAAGGAATAAAAATAGGAAAATAAGTCAAATTATTATTTGCAGATAATACACTATTACATATAAGAGATCCTTATAATTCCACCAGATAACTTCTAGAAAGGAACAATGTGTTCAGTAAAGTGTCAGGATATAAAAATCATCCTTTCTGTATACCATTAAGAAGCATGTTGAGAAAGTCATGATGTGCACAATTCCATCTTTGGTAGCCTCAGAAATATATATGGATAAACTTAAGGAGGTGAAAGTATGCTATAACATAAAATTTAAATCTCCAAAGGAAGAAATTGAGGTAGATGCTAAAAGAGGAAATTGTGGTTTTTCAATATATTTTAAGAAACTAAACTAAACAACAAAATAACAGACTATGAAGATACGGTTCAGCATTACAGAGTACTGACCAAGTATCTGAGTATGGTTCTCAGAACCCACATGGGAATTCTCAAATCACTGTAACTCCAGTTTCAAAGATTCTGACTCCCTCTTCTGCCTCTCCAAGCAAGGAACACATTTGGTGCATAGAAGTACCTGCAGTCAAAACACTAATATACATAAAATAAAATTGAATAATATTTGTTTAAAAGACAATTGAATAGTCTCCCAACCAAAAAAAGCCCAGGACCAGATGGTTTTAGTGCAGAGTTCTATCAGACCTTCAAAGAAGACCTAATTCCACCTCTCCTCAAACTATTCCACGAAATAGAGACAGAAGGTACTTTACCCAATACATTCTATGAAGCCACAATTACTCTGATACCTAAACCACACAAAGATCCAACAAAGAAAGAGAACTTCAGACCAATTTCCCTCATGAATATCGATGCAAAAA
>CACVCL010029287.1:0-76070 GCA_902729485.2 Mus minutoides | reverse complement strand
AAGGTTTATACCCAAATACAAGGTTTATACCCAAATACGGTACAGTGAAATGCAGCTAGCTGATAGCCATCATCAAATTAAATGGAAAGAATCTCAAAACAATGTCACTTAAATCAGGGACAAGACAAGGGTATCTATCTTCTCCATCCCTACTCAATAATGTCCTTGATGTTCTAGTTAAAGCAATAAGACAACTAAATGAGATCAAGTGGATAGAACCTGGAAAGACAAAATCAAAGTATTTTGAAATGATATATTAGTATATATAAATGAGCACCAAAGATTCTACAAAGGATCTCTTAGAGTTGATAAATACCTTCACCAAAGTGGCTGAAAGATTAAATTTAAAAACCAGTTGCCCTGTTATAGCCACAAGTAATGTAAAATACCTTGGTTTAACTCTAACCATGCAAGTGACAGATTCTTATGATGAGAGAGCTTCAAGTCTTTGAAAAGAGAAATTGGAGAAGATATCATTAAACAGAAAGATCTCCCAAGCTCATGGGTTGGTAGGATTAACATAGTAAAAATGACTGTCTTACCAAAATCAACACAGATTCAACATAATTCTCAAAATTCCAATACAATGTTTTACAAACCTTGAAAGAACAATTAACTTCGTATGAAAAGAAAAAAAATATAATAGCTAAAACAATCCTGTATAATAAAAAGAACTTCGAGAAGAATCACCATCCCTGATTTCAAGCCATACCACAGAGAAATAGAACTGAAAAACACATGGTATTGGCATAAAGACAGACAAGTTGATTATTGGAATCTAATCAAAGACCTCGACATAAGTCCACACCTTTGGACATCTGATTTTTGATAGAGAAGCAAAAATTATACAATGGAAAAAGTAAAGCATGTCGAACAAATGATTATGGTTTAACTGTATGTGAGTATGTAGGTATGTAGAAGCAGTCAAATATTAGACAAATATATCCATATCTATCACCCTGCACAAATTCTAGTGCAAGTGGCTAAAAGACATTAACATAAAACAAGATACACAGAACCTTATGTATCTTGTTCAACAATTAATACATGGGATCTCATGAAATTGAAAAGCTTGTGTGAAACAAAGTATACCATCAATAAAAGAACAGTGCAGCCAAGAGAAATTGTGCAAGATCTTCACCACCCCTACATCTGATAGATGGGTAATTACCAAAATATATAAAGAACTCAAGAAACCAGACATCAACAAAGCAAATTATACAATTAAAAATAGGGTGCAGATCTAAACAGAGAATTCTCAACAGATGAATCTCAAATGGCAGAGAAGTACTTTACAAAATGTTTAATATCCTTAGCCATATTGAAAATGCAAATAAAATGACTCTGAGAATCCATCATACAGCTGTCAGAATTGCTAAGATGAAAATGACAGCTCATGCTGGTAAGGATTTGGAGCACACAGAACACTCTTCCATTGCTGGTGGGAGTGTAAACTTGTATAGCTACTTTGGAAATCAGTATGATGGTTTCTCTGAAAATTGAGAATTGACCTACTTAAACCCCAAGCTATACCAATCCTGAGAATATACCCAAAGGGTGCTCTACCCTGCCTAATGGACACTTGCTCAACCCTGTTCGTAGAATCTAGATATCCCTCAAATATGGAATGGATAAAGTATATGTGGAAATGTAATACATTTACATAATGGACTATTACTCAGCTGTTAAAAATAACAACATGAAACTTATATATATATATATATATATATATATATATATATATATATATATATATATATATATATAAAATTTACAGGGTCAAGTTGGGGTAGGATACATAGAGAGTATTGGGAAAGGCAGCTGGAATTGGTGCAGCTCAGAGACAAGCTAGTGCATTGGAATCTCCTGGTTATCTATGAGCGGTGGGGATAATGTATCTGAATAGGCCACCTTCTGTGGCCAGGCAAGAATTCCAATGAAGTGATTAATACACCAACCCAGACACAAAACCTTCAACCTACAATTTGTCTTGCCTGCAGATTGTGTTGTGATAAAAGCCCTGTAGAAGCCTTTCAGTGGCCAATGACTGGTACCTCTTGAGACCCATGCCATGAGACGAATCCCACTCCTAACACTACTTAGATTGCCACAAACCAGAGGCAAGATAGCCCAGAGATCCAGCATTGAACCAAACAAGACTAGGAAAAAAAAGCAATTAAATAATTCCTAATGACATTCTGCTACAGTAGTAGAAAGGAGTCTAGCAAAATCACCATCGGAGGGGTTTCATGCAGCAACTGATGGGAACAGATACAGAGATCCACAGACATTAGGCTGAACTCTGGGAATGCTTGGAAGAGGGACAGGAAGGAGCGTACGAATCAGAGGAGTCAAGGCACAAAAATAAAACCTATGGAATCATCTAGCCTATGCTCCTAGGGGCTCACCGAGACTGAACCACAATCAGGGAGTCTTCCCAAGGCTCCCTACATATTTGCTATAATTGTATACCCAAGTCTTCTGGCAGCAGGGGCTGTCTATTACTCTTGCCTGCTTTGTAGACCCTTATCCTCATCTTGGCTTGTCTAGTTCAGTCTTAATAAGAGGGGTCATGCTTAGTCTTACAGCAACTTGTTATGCTATGTTTTCTTGATGTCCGGGGTGGCCTGTCCTTTTCTGAAGAGAAAGAAGAGGGCATGGATGGGCAGAGAATGGGAGAGTGACTGGGAGGAACAAGAAATTAAGTTCAGGACATAATATATGAGAGAATAAAATAAATTTAATATAATAAAATATTTCTATCATGTGCATAATTGTATTTTCTTCCTGAATAAACCTTACTAGCTTTTAAAATATGACTCTTTTAGAAACCTGAGAAAATACAGTATTGGTAATCTCCAAGTATTGGCTGGATCACAGATTGCATGCATGTCCTGTGCCACCTCATTAAGTCTGAATTTGAAAGAAAAACTTACAATTCTGGGCACAACATGTTTTGGAGGAATATGTCCATAAAATGCACTGCACATTGAAGCAAGGTCATTTTCTGTGCGGAAAAAAAAAAAATCTCAGAGGCTTGCTCATGAGCATTAGAAAAAGCTGCAACATTAGCATGCCAGGACTTACCAACATGTTACTCTTTTTGCTGATGAAGCACTACCTTGTACTTGAATGTACTAGTAGAGAATATCTATTGGCATAAAATGTTTAATCAATTTCTTAATCATCATGCTAACTTATTTTGATTTAAAACTTCTCTAGCAGTCCTCCGGTAGGAGCTTTGAAAGCAAGTTCCTGTGTCAGAGAATGTTGTTAGTTCCCCCTTCACTGTCAAAAGCTCATCTGTACAAATCCGTCAATCAGTGTTTTATTGAGTAAAATTAATCTACTTTGAATCAAGTTTTTCACACTCAATAGTTTCTTGGTTTTATTCTTTTGAATAAGAATTTTTACATTATTATTGGACTTTGTTTTTTATTTAGATTTTACCTGTCTTGTGCCTTGCTAATTTAAGAATTTTTTCTTAGTAATTTCCCGTTCTTATTCATAATATACTTCTTCATTTTTCTTGATGCATTTCTCATAAAATTATTCTGAATTTTAATAAACAGAATCTGATAAGGAGGCTTGGTGAGTAATAGTACTTACTCCCAAAACTGATGCCCTGAGTTTGATGGTGGAACCCACGTTATAGGAGAATAGGCAAAATGACTCCTGAAAGTTGTCTTCTAATATCACACACACACACACACACACACACACACACACACACACACACACACACACCACAATTTAAGTGGAATATATAATACATACAATACATATAATTTAAGTGGAATTGCCCTATAATGGGACAACAAGGCCCTTACTATGCCGGGATAACAAATAAAAAACCCAGTCTCAGGAATATTAAATAATTCCTACCCACACCACAGCATGCTATTGCCAATGTCCTTGTTTATTCTCCAGTACTCAACAGTAAGATTTTATTCCTGAAAACACTTCAAATGAACTAACAAATTTTTTTCTGTTTTAGCAATAATGCATGTATTTATACAATACATCTTGATCATATTCACACACCACTACCTCCCTATATAACTCCTTCTAGTTTATTCTACCTGATATCCACACTAACTTCATGATTTCATTTTTATTGTTATTACTAACCCTCTAAATCCAATACACATTCTACTCATATACACAATGGAATTTTCAAAAGTTATAACAGTCTTTTAATCTGATATAAATGGCCAAAAATGCTCTTTCTATATATTGTAGATTTACATTATCATCTCAGTGCTCCAGAGCTGCTGTTAAGAGAGATCCAGGACTACGGGTTTATACACGATGCCTTAATCTGCATAGATGATCACATCTTGAGTTTCTTGTAACAGCCATTCTTTAGCAGAAACAGTTCTGGAACCCACTGTAAGCAAGTTCTGGAATATAGCCATGGAAGTAATCAGTAATATATCTGGGAATCTTGGGCTCATACTCATAGCTGTCTTAATTTCTTAATTCTAGTGTGGCCTTCAAGCTGTTGCTTCTCCTTGAATTCTCTGAAATCTCTTCACTTTGCATTTTTTAGAAGAGAAGCGATGAGTCTAGCATTATGTGGCTATCAGCTTCATGCTGAGAATTTCCCTAAGGATCCCACCGTAAGCCAATGTGCACCTATATTTGCTAGGACATTTACAATATTTCCTCAGTTAGTTTATGTAGGTATCTGTTCTAATGTGGTTTTGAGACAGGACTTAAGTGTTCGTAGTCTATCTATTTATAGTCAGTATTATATATATATAGCATTTGTTACAGTGGGAAGTTATTTCTGTCCATCATATCCCAAATATTCACTCCTGTTAATTTTTGGTTATAGCTACCTTCAGTTTTCCTCCAAGCACTTAACCGTTTTAAAATTATGTTCTGAACTTCTCATTTACCCTTCCATCCTTCATTTTTACAGGGAACCTGCCATAATCTTAGAGGCTGAGTGTTGGGATTGTCCTGGCACCAGGATTGCTTAGGATGCAGCATGGAAGCCAGTAAGAATAATTTTAAGAAGCATACACACAAAAAAAAATAATAAATGGATGATGGTAGTTATAGGCAAAATGCCAGGCATGTGAAATGAATTAAGTAAAGCACCCTTTAGTCTGTGAGAGATCAAGTCACAGAGCCTGGGCCTTCAATAGTCCTATTTTGTGGAATGAAAACATCAGGAAATGCAGTCAACTCCTGGCACATCAGGAACAATTAAAGGACCATTATTTAATTTTATAAAACAATCAGATTTTTGAAACAGTGACACTACTATGACAATAATAACAAAGATACTATATTATCCATCTTTGTCAAAAGAAATAGCAAGAGGATTTGACCTTTATTTATATAGAAACATTAATATTGAACTACAAGAAACTAAAATAATTACATAAAAGTCACCAGAGGACATTTGAAAACATTCTTTTTTTTTTCTCAATAATCTCTAGAATAAGAGAATTACCAGTTTGATGTTATAGATCCAGCTTTTAAAAGGCAATTTGTGTCTTAAAATTCCTTTTAGATGTATAAATAAACCAGAATAAAATATTTCAGACACATTTTTGACATAAGCTAAATGTAAGCCTAGAATAATTTGCTAAATGTCATAAGACAGGGAAAAATTAGTGGAATACAGAGCTGCTTTTAAGCTTAACTGTAGTATTTTCTTGTATCTGCTTAGAAAATCACCCCTGCTAGCACACAGAACACATTAAATCAAAAGGCTTTCCCACCATGGTTAACGTCCTGGTTTTTATGATCTGTACAAGCCTTGATATTGCAGCACATATTTTACGCATGTAATTCTGTTTCAGTATTTCTTTAAGACTAACGTACAATATGCTGAATTAATAATGCTTAAAAGTATAATATATATGAGGAGCGTTCGAAAAAATCTTGATGAAAGGTGATATGTATTTATGAGGTGCCAGATGTTTGCTTTTAAAAGTAATTTTTATTAACTCACACTAGTGAGATTTGTATTGAAGTGGGCTCTTTGTGGTAGTATATTGTTTGAATTATGTTCTGTGAGACCTAGGCACAATAGGGTGAATAAAAAAAAAACTCCGTACCTTTCTAAATTTCATGTATTTTTAAAAGTTGAGCCATTGGGCCCCATTTCTAACACAGGTGCCATGGATTAGATGAAAAACAGTAAAAAGAGTTATATATTTCATATGCAAGTACAGGTGTTTAAAATGTAATGATTATTATTTTAAATATGTTTTATTATGGTGGTAATCATGATATCATATACCTAAAGATCATGTTTCTTCCAAGGTGTTCAGAACACATGTCAGTCATCAATTATGTAACATTTCATTACTTCCATGCAGATATTATTACCCCATTTTACAGAGGAGGTATTTTGTTACCAAATAACTTCTTTAAAATTCACCAGAATATTGTCAAGAGATTTTTATGTTTCTGATCGCTTTTCCCCCAGACTTACATGCTTGTGTCTAACTCATCTTTTTCTGTTCTGGTTGACTAGCAAGATGACCACTCTTCTGATGGTTAACTACTGCGACCAGCATGCTCAAGAAAGTTATTATACCTGCTTAAACATAATGTAGAGATTACAATGAAAAGAAGACATGTTTTACTAAACATTTAAGAATGTTGATGGTATGTTTTAAAACAACCTGTATAAGCACATGGTATAGATATCCCACTGTAGACTCCTGTATTGGCTTGTTCTGCTCTCTAGTGTGTATGTTATTTTTGAAACTCGCTTGTGCTGCTTGAGCTTACTAAGAACCACCTCTGGAAGTAGCCTCTGCTCCCTTTTCCTTTCTTACTTAGGCTTTTCTATGGTGAACCTTTTCTAATACCCCTTGTCCAGGGACTGCAGCCAACCTTATTCCCTTATTCTGAGATAGAGGGAAGAAAGGTATTAAACAGCCAAGAGTTAAGACATTGTATCCTAGAGAACATATATAAAAGATAAATGATTTCCAAATTGGGAAGCTTCATATAAAGGGGCATGCTGTTCTATCCCAAACTAAGTATGAAGAATTTGTTCTGGCTAATGGCCTCAATATAGCATCCCAACCTAATTTTTGCAGAAGGTTTTGAGGACATGGTTTAATGATGTCTATCTATCTATCTATCTATCTATCTATCTATCTATCTATCTATCTTTTAAAATTTGTTTTTCAATATAGTTAAAAATGTATTAAATATATGAATAATAATAACACCGTTAAGGAAAACTAAGGTATGCCTACTGCACCACATTCTCTGGGCCATGTAGAACATACTCTTTATATGTTTCCTTGTGTCCAGTGCTATTCATCTCTTGACATATCTCAAAGTTTGTTACAGGCCTGTTCTAAGCTGTAAGAAGAATAAAATAAATGATCTTCCTATAATTTAAAATCCACAGGTCTGAGAATCAGATTCTCAGGATGTAAATTTTTCATTTCTCTTAAGAAAATGTCATCAGCATTTGCAGGATGGAGTCCCATCCTCTGGCAGAAACAAGAATTTTGAATAATGACACCCCTCGCTCTGTTTTATTTGCCTTCCGTGACAGTGTGCAGGTGATGGAAACAGCCCAGATGCATGAGCATGAGGCCATTTCTCTTTCCTCTAAATGAGGTAAACACACATACTGCTGTTCTTGTTTTGTGATCTGTGACCCTGAAAAAAATTGATACAAAACTCACCAGTACAGTCCCAATTCCAAAGTCCATCTTAACTTCGTGACATGGATATGCTGGATTTCTTGTTTACTCATTCTATTTATTCATTCAGCAACTGATTGGTTGAACAAAGATTTACCTGGATAGCTGTATGAGCAGAATAGTTACTAAAGAATACTAAAAAAAACACCTTAGGCACAAAATACAAATACAACCTGCTAAATCTATTTTTATTATTTTTGTGTATGAGATTTCCAGGCAGATCACTCTGCATTGTACTAACCCTCAAGAAAGAATCACTCTGCTTTTCTCATCAGTTGTTAGTTGCCTGTAGTTATTTTTCTTGGGTGGATCTCCATTAAATTCTCCCTCTACCACATTACTATGTCTGTTGATAATGCCACTGCTCGGGTTTTGTTTGTGTTATCGTTTGTAATGGAGTCCATTTCATATTCAACCTCCTGGTAGTCTAGCTTTTATTTCTGTCCCTGTAGGGACCTCAAAGTTGGCTCAATTCACCCCCCAAAGCAAGTTCTCAGTACACATGAGATGATTTGCCCCAGAGTGACAGAGGACAGGGACTAAGAGACAAAGACAGGAGGTAGAGGGTGAGGGAGATTTTCAGTACCTGTTATTGAGATGTTCCCTGAATCATGGATGCATGAACTGTGACATAGATATATTGATTTGCGATAGGGTATGTAGGCAGATAACAATAACAATAAAAGCAAAAGGGACTTATAACCTCAAGGGGTTGATGGAAGGAGTTGCAGAAGGCTCTGTGGGCTGCTGGAGGGATAAAAGGGAAGGGAGAGCAAAAAAAATATAATTCTATTTCAGTTAAAATCACATTTAAGATAAAGCACCTTAGGCAGGATCCCTCTTCCCAATCATTTTACATGTTAGATAAACCACAGACAATTACGAAGATTTTTTTTTAATGAAAAATTTCAATTACAGCTGCAGACAAGCTTTTCTTTTCTGGCTGGCGTGTCAAGCAGACATGACCGAAGCTTGGCCAGCAGTGGTCCATTGATATTTTCCTCTTTTTATAATGTTGAGTCACATCCTTCTCTCTCTCTCAAAAAAAAAAAAAAGAAAAACACGAGAGAAAAGCTAAATATGACGCCTTCCCTTTAGCAATCTGTCCACCCCAGCAATGATTCACAGTGCCATCCCGGCACTGCTTGCTCAGTTCAGCAAGGCAACAGTGACTAGGAGAGCTAGGGCTGGAACATCTGTGATTTTCCTAAAGATAAAGATTTCTCTGAAAACCAGCATTAAAATGAACAATACCCATGCACAACAGAAAGCCAAGACAGCTTTTTAATACACATTCATAGGTAGGTGCTTGAGGGAAGAGGGATTTGGCCTGGTGCAATCGCTGACTTTGTACACAGAAATGGAACTTGGTCTGGACATTTTAATCACAAATACATTCATTTAAAATTTTGCAGTGTTATAGAATTCCATAGTTTATTATGACTAATAAACTTCAATGGGAATAAATACTAAAAAGTGAAAGTTCCTTACTTTGTAAGACAATCAAAATTAGAATGAATTAACAACTGTGATTTATTTTTTATTTTTATTAGGTAAATCAGGTTTTTTGAATTTTTATTGGATATTTTATTTATTTACATTTCAAATGTTATTATTCCGTTTCCTGATTTCCCCTCCAAAAGCCACCTCCCCCTTCCCCTGCTTCTATGAGAGTGTACCCCACCCACTCCTGCCTCCCTGCTTACCAATTCTCCTACAATGGGGCATCAAGATTTCATGGGACCAAGGCTATCCTCTGATACATAATATGGCTGGAGCCATGGGTTCCTCCATGTGTACTCCTTGGTTGGTTGTATAGATCCTGGGAACTCTGGTTGGTTGATATTGTTGTTCTTCCTATGGGGTTGCAAACCCTTTAGCTCCTTCAGTCCTTTCTGTAAGTACTCCACTGGGGACCCTGTGATCAGCTCAGTGGTTAGAATAGTTTTGCTCTTTCATCGTTTTACAGAGTGGATTTAGATGTTCATGAAACTTAAGATTTGGGGGCAGATTAAAGTTCTTTTGTTTGTTTGTTTGTTTGTTTGTTTTAATAACTTCATTCCAACATAGAAATGTCTTTGTACATGTCATTAAATGTTTGCCTTTAGTACTCAAAGATTCCAAAACTAGTAAAAGTCTGTTCTCTCCTCCCCTCATATATGTTGCAGTAATTCTTCAACCCAAATATGCCCTAGCAATGAAAACACAACTCAATTAATATGAATATAAGGTGTATGCCTAGATTGGGCAGCTCTACCACTACACTACCATCTTCTCCATTTATGAGACCCCCTTATAACTTGCAGTTTCTCCAGGCCATGTGCTTCTGCTGTGCTTTCCTTCCACCCCCTCCTCTGTTGTCCTCTCTCTCTCTCTCTCTCTCTCTCTCTCTCTCTCTCTCCCACTTCTTCTCTCTCTCAACTTTCAGCTCCACCTGCCCTTTATCTGCCCCATCACCAGTTTTAGCCTTAATTTTACAAAGTAAGGTGTGAAGCAGGTTTACAGAAAATCACCCCAGTGCTAACTCATTCCCTGTTCATAACCCCTCCAAAGAAAAAGGAATTAGCATAAAATTACATATAGCTCCAGAGCTATCCAGAACACATACAGGCCTCTGGTAGTTGAACTCAGGATTTCAGACTTGGTGGCAGCAAGTGCTTTCACTCTTGTTTTGGGTTATCTTATTCTAAGATTTGGGGACTTGGATGGCTGTAAAGAATTTCTACTAAAGAAAATTTCCTGAAATATTGCCCTTTTAATTTTATACATTTGACCTGGTTAGTGCTAACTCTTGACATATTCGAAGAGGGAAATTCTTTTCTCTTCACTTCTTTTTCTTGTTTTTCAGGGGTTGAGGTAGTGGACTTCTTGTGGCAAGAGGAGTACATGCAAGTGTGTTATGTAGAACAAGAAAACATCATGGCAAGTGTAAAGAGCAAGCATGTTACATTAACAACACTGGCTATGTGTGTCAGAGCAGAGAATTTGTGAGAGTTGGTAAAAGTAATCAGAAAAGGGTCACAGGGGAAAGATTCCTAAACAGAACAGCAATGGCCTGTGTGATCAGAACAAGATTTGACAAATGGGACCTTATGAAATTGCAAAGCTTCTGTAAGGCAAAAGACACAGTTAGCAAGACAAAAAGGCCACCAACAGATTGGGAAAGGATTTTTACCAATCCTAAATCTGATAGGGGATTAATATCCAACATCTACAAAGAGCTAAAGAAGCTGGACTCCAGAAAAAATGAATAACCCCAATAAAAAATGGGGTACAGAGCTAAACAAAGAATTCTCAACTGAGGAATTCCGAATGGCTGAGAAACATCTGAAAAAAATGTTCAACATCCTTAATCATCAGGGAAATGCAAATCAAAACAACCCTGAGATTCCACCTCACACCAGTCAGAATGGTTAAGATCAAAAATTCAGGGGACAGCAGATGCTGGCGAGGATGTGGAGAAAGAGGAACACTCCTCCATTGCTGGTGGGATTGCAAGCTTGTACAACCACTCTGGAAGTCAGTCTGGTGTTATCTCAGAAAATTGGACATAGTACTACCAGAGGATCCAGCAATACCTTTCCTGGGCATATACCCAGAAGATGTTCCAACTGGTAAAAAGGACACATGTTCCACTATGTTCATAGCAGCCTTATTTATAATAGCCAGAAGCTGGAAAGAACCCAGATGTCCCTCAATGGAGGAATGGATACAGAAAATGTGGTACATCTACACAATGGAGTACTATTCTGCTATTAAAAAATGAATTTATGAAATTCTTGGGCAAATGGATATATCTGGAGGATATAATCCTTAGTGAGGTAACCCAATCACAAAAGAAGTCATTGGATATGCACTCACTGATAAATGGATATTAGCCCAGAAACTTAGAATATGCAATATACAATTTGTAAAACACAAGAAAATCAAGAAGGAAGACCAGCACATGGATACTTCATTCCTCCTGTGAATAGGAAACAAAATACACATGAAAGGAGTTACAGAGAAAAGTTTAGAGCTAAGATGAAAGGATGGACCATACAGAGACTACCCCACCAGGGGGGATCTATTCCATAATCAATCATTAAACTCAGACACTATGGCATAGGACAGCTAGTGCCTATTTAAGGGATGCTGATATAGCTGTCTCATACAGAAGTGGATGCTCATAATCATCTATAAGAGGGAACACAGGGCCCACAATGGAGAAGCTAGAGATAGAACCCCAGGAGCTGAAGGGGTCTGCAACCCTAGAAGAGCAACAACAATATGAACTAACCAGAACCCCCAGAACTCGTGTCTCTAGCTCCATATGTAGCAGAGGATGGCCTAGTCAGCCATCATTGGGAAGAGAGGCCCCTTGGTACTGCAATCTTTATATGCCCCAATATAGGGGAATGCCAGGGCCAAGAAGTGGGAGTGGGTGGGCAGGGGAGCAAGAAGGGGGGAGGGGGGAGGGGACTTTCGGAATAGCATTTGAAATGTAAATTAAGAAATTATCTAATAAAAAATTGGAAAAAAAATAAAATAAATGCATCTCTGACCAAAAAAAAAAAATGTGTCAGGTTGGGTTCTAGTCTGTCAGCCTTCCTTCTTTCCTTCTTTCCTGCCTCCCTTTCTTCCTCCCTTCCTTTCTTCTTCCTTCCCTTCCTTTCTTCCTTTCTTCCTTTCTTCCTTTCTTCCTTCCTTCCTTCCTTCCTTCCTTCATTCCTTCATTCCTTCCTTCTATCCTTCCTTCCTTCCTTCCTTCCTTCCTTCCTTCCTTCCTTCCTTCCTTCCTTCCTTCTTTCCTTTGTTTTTATTTTTCTTTCTCTCTGGGAAAGTTCTGAGAAAAAGATTCACTATATAGTTAAGTCTAGGTGATAACTAAATTCTATCCCAGGCTGGATTTAAACTCAAGACAATCCTCCTGCAACAGTCATCAGAGTGCCAGGGTTTTAGGTGTGAACCACCATATCTTTCTGAGGCAGGGTAGTAGTAAGGTCAATGATCATTGTCAGAGAGATTGATCAAAGTACTGATCATAATTACAACAAACTCCCCTTCCAATTGTACATGAATTTCTTTCTGTTCTCTCTTCTTTCCTTATGCCACTTTTTCTGCTTTCTAGCCAGTGTTATGGAATCCATCCTCTTTGAATGTGGGCTGGGCCTAGACATCTGTTCCTAAGGAACAGAGGACTGTGAAGCTGTGTGCACTTGCTCATCTAGTTTCAAAAAGAAAAAAAAAATGTAGCTTCTCAGCAGCAGAGTCTCTACTGCATTTTCTTTATTTTATTTTAGTTTAGTTTTTATTATTAGATATTTTCTTCATTTACAACTCAAATGCTATCAAAAATCCCTTATACCCTCCCCCACTTTGCTCCCCAACCCACCCACTTTCTCTTTCTGTCCCCAGCATTCCCCTGTACTGGGGCATATGATCTTCTCAAGACCAAGTGCCTCTCCTCCAGTTGATGGCTGACTAGGCTGTCCTCTGCTACATATGCAACTAGAGACACAGCTCTGGGGGTACTGGTTAGTTCATATTGTTGTTCCTCCTATAGAGTTGCAGACCCCTTTAGCTCCTTGGGTACTTTGCAAACTCTCCTGAAGGGAGCTGGCACTCTGGAGAGGCTCTTGTTCAGCTACCTTCTGGAGGCTGCTAATCCTCAATTAGAAACAAAACAAAACAAAACAAAACAAAACAAACCTGAGGCCTCCATTCCAATAGAAACTAAGCTGTCAAAGGCCAAGACAGCAGGGAAGGGAATCTTTTCTTAGTTCTGAGATGTCTTTATCCCAGATGATATACTGATTACAGTCTGCCCAAGAAATTCAAACAAAAGACTAGTTAAGCCTGGCCTGCATTCTTAAGCTGGAAACTGAGTTAGTATACAATGTTGTTTTAAGCTGCTAACATTTCTTTTAAATTGCTGTGCAGCAACATGATTAATACAAGAATGCCTGCAGGACATTTTTAATGTTTTAAATGTAAATGCCAACTTAGCACTTACCTCTTGGGTAGCTGAAGGAGGAGATTAGCCTGTTGCAACGGATTGGGGGGCATATCACATAGGAAAGATGGAGAAATGCTGTGAACATGGCAAGGTGACACCTACAAAGTAAAAGAGATTAAAAATATTTAGATAGAGGATTGCATTTCTTTTGTTCTGGTATGTACACAGTCACATAGTTTATTCACATTAACAGAAAGAAAACAGAACTCTATCATCTGGAATGAGGTATTATCAACATAAAATAGAATACTGCTGTGTCTCTAAAGTCTATACTTTATACAGTTTTATGAGAGCTTTATAGATGCAAAGCATGTGCAGGGATAAATGGTCAAGCTCCTTTCCTTAAATTGGTAGAACAGACATAGATTTGGACTCTAACTGGAACCTCAACAATTAAAACAGAGGTAGCCCTCTTTGTGGTATATGTTTGCCACTATCTTTCAAGGGAAAAAAAATCATTCCAAATACTCAGAGTTACAAAGTAAACCTTTGACACCAGAGCCAAAGTATGAAAACAGAAACAATAACACAAACAGGTGAAAGGCTGCCAATCAGAGTAACTGGGGTTTCACTGTACACTTAAACAGTTAGAAAACTAGGGCAAATTACAATATCATTAATGAAAAATCATCAGTCACTTCCATAAGCACAGGACTAACAGAAACCTGATGCCAGCAATGGGACACTATAGCTAGTAGCTAAGGGCCTGAGTCATCCCAGAAGCCTTTGCTTGTTTTGCTTGAGAAAAAAAGGAAGACAGCTAATAGACTTCACATAAAAGAACTTACTGTGAGCAAGACAGACACAGAGACTGACAGGTGTGGCTTGGATTTATGAAACTCACGATTTGGGTATGGGACGCAGAGGCTCTGCCTCAGTGTATTCCCAGGTCCTCAAGCAGAAGAGGGCTAGAGGCCAAATAAGCAAGACTGAAGTCAAATGTATCAAAAGAGTGAGGGCTACCCTATGCTCTTTGTTTTTTGTTTTTGTTTTGTTTTTTGTTTTTTTTCAATTTTTTATTAGATATTTACTTAATTTACATTTCAAATGCTATCTCGAATGTTCCCTCCCCCCTCCCTGCTCCCCTGCCCACCCACTCCCACTTCTTGGCCCTGGCGTTCCCCTGTATTGGGGCATATAAGGATTGCAATACCAACGGGCCTCTCCTCCCAATGATGGCCGACTAGGCCATCTTCTGCTACATATGGAGCAAGAGACACGAGCTCTGGGGTTTCTGGTTAGCTCATATTGTTGTTCCTCTTCTAGGGTTGCAGACCCCTTCAGCTCCTGGGGTTCTATCTCTAGCTTCTCCATTGTGGGCCCTGTGTTCCATGATATAGATGACTGTGAGCATCCACTTCTGTACGAGACAGCTATATCAGGGACTCTTCAGTAAACACTTGCTGTCCTATGCAATAGTGTCTGAGTTTAGTGACTGATTATGGGATGGATCCCTAAGACATACCCTATGCTCTTTGACTGGAAGACAATTATTGCAATTGTGTTGGCTTTCTATAGCTTGTTTAAAAGAAGTAATGTAAACTAAACCAGAATTTTCAAAAGTATCTACAACAATACAATTGATTAGAAAATAAAATTTGAAAACAAAGGACTATGGCTGGAAGCAATCTAGGATTGGGAAACTTATACAATCACGTATTGAAATACAAAGTCTATCATAAAATTTTGTTGATGGTACAATTATTATTTAAGAAACTAAACATATTTATTTCATATATTTTAAGTTTATAAATAAACACATATACATGAGAAACAATAAAAACCAAGGTCACAGACATAGAGATCTCTTCCAAGGTTTTTCAGCATTTTTTTTTCTGCATATGTATATGTAGAGAAAATAGCACCAGGCCTACTGGCTCAGCAGATTTTCAGTGCATAATGTGTTGGTGTTGACTACAAACATTATTTTGTACCACAGACCTTAGAACTGATTTGTATTGTTACACGAATTATAGTAGGAATTGGAATCAAAAAAGCATTTGGGGAAATGAATTAGAACCAGCAATTCAGTCTTGCACTGTATCGCTGTCACCTGACATGTGACATAGGTAGGAGTACAGTCCAATGGGACAAAGATGATCTATTCATTAAATTATTTTGTGCCATCTGGGTACTCATATGAGGAAAACAAAGTTTGACTCGTATGCTACGTTTACAAAATTTCAGTACCTCCTGAGTTGTAGATCTATATGTGGAAAGCAATCCATGTACTCTCTAACAGACAAGCCAGGGCACATGAGGTTTTAAGCATAGGAAACTTTTTTTTCTCACATTATAGCCAGAATTCTAATTCTAAGCAGTAAACTAGTGAGATTAACATAAAAGTGGCTCTGTTTATAAAATGACATCATTCAAAGAGGACCAAAGTGAGGACTCCACAATAAATGATCATTTCCAAGCACAGATCTTTGAAAGGCTGTAGACAAAGAATTTATAAAGCACTACAACAAATCAATAATGAGTAGAGACATTCAGAAGGCTTCGTACTGAAGTCAGTGAATGCTCAACTACATTTGTAACCAGATAAATATAATTTAAATCTATAGTCAAATATAAACTTTTTATGGCAGAGGGGTCAAACTGTAAATTAATTAATTCATTAATTAAAAGATAAAATGATAATGGCACTTTGATACAGTACTGCTCTGCTTGTCATGATATGAAACCATGATGGTGGGTGATTGCTTTTCATCAGAAATGCCCATTTTTATAATTTAAAATAGATGGACACAAGAAGTAATAGTGATATTAGAATTTTCTGATTTTTTGTTGTTGTTGTTTTTGGTTTTTCAAGACAAGGTGTCTCTGTATAGCCCTGGCTGTCCTGGAACTCACTCTGTAGACCAGGCTGGCCTCTAACTCAGAAATCCGCCTGCCTCTGCCTCCTGAGTGCTGGGATTAAAGGCGTGCGCCACCATGCCCAGCTTTGAATTTTCTGAATTCTTAAAAACTCTAAGAAAAAAACCCTATATAATAATGAAATGAAACTATAAATATAATAGAGTTAAGGAAGAGAAATGGAGTAATATAAACCACGTTGCTGGATTCAAACAGTGCTTGAAAAGAAAAGAAAAAGAAAAACATAAAGTAATCTAAATGTCTATGTTCAAATAGGAAAGTAAAAAAAAGTCTCTCTACAAGAGCAGAAAATAAGAGATAATGGGGGATTGCAAAGCAGAATTTTGGGCTACGTTTTATTTATTATACATTGCTCATAACAAAAAGAATTCACTATTTTAAAGTAACAACTTTATGGATCTGGACTCAAGAGAATTTTTGTTGGGAGCCTCTGGTTTAGTGTCTTTCATGAGGTTGATATCAAGGTGTCAGACTAGGTGGTAAGTTTCTACTTAGACTAAAATATCTTACTCCAAGCTCACTAAGGCGATTCTCACAGACCTCAAAATCATCTCTGCTTATGCAGACTAGATGGCTCAGAGAACAGAACAGACTAGTTGTGAAGCCGTCCTCCCAGCTGGGTGACTGCCCTAGCTAACCCTGTTGTCCTGTTGCTAGCCATAAGTGAGGCCTGTTGTCTGCATCCTTTCCTCTATTGCCATCTGTTTCCTACCATTTTTGTGGAACGCACTTGTAGTCACACAGCTGCTGGGGCTGAATATTGCATGACACACAAGCTAGGGGTGGGATGAGTTCTGGCTGCTAGGGGTTGGGGGTGGGCTGTGCTATGGCTCCCAGGTGCTCTGTGTACTGGAGAGAATGACTCTGCTTAGTCTCTTCACAAGGTTCTACTTACCTGACCCCCAAACCTCTGCTCCTCTCCAAAAAACATCACGACCTCAGACAGTAAACATGCTTCCCTCTTCAGAATGTTCAGCGTAACAGTTTCAAGCTTATCTCCAGCGAGACTCAAATAGTTTTAGATCCTCACCGGATGCTATTTTGAGAAAGGGACCACTATAATTTGGGAAGAAACGGTGAACTTAAAGTCTGTGACTTCTCAGTTTGTCTGTAGGTAGGTAAAAGCTAGTGGTCTTATGTATCTGCCTTTTAACTGGTATAAAGAAACACACAGATTCTTATCCAGAGGAATTCAGGAATACACAGAAGACAAAATTAGCCACTGGGCATAGATGCATGCCCCAAAGCCAGGCAGATATCTGTCAGGAGGTTCTCTGTCTTAGGATAAGGATCAACATTGTCTGATCTAGTTTGGGAACTCAAAGTACAGAGCGTCTTGGTCCCTGCGCTGCTTCTCTTGCCTCCTCTATTTATTTACTTTGAATGCATAGACAAAAATGATAGTTTTAGCCTCACTATAAATTTAAAGAGAAAAGGCTTTGGCCTAAAATAACATAGGAAGTATATTCACGTCTATATGGTGTCTTCTACTCTTTTATTTAGTTCCAAAAGGGGAAGAGATATGGCTTTGTGTATGTGATTGGCTTCATGGTTTTGCCTGTATGCTAGATGCTCTGCTCTAAGTTTCTCCAAATTGTATGAATTTGTCAAGTTGTCCATGCCCTAGGGAGCTCTATTTTGCAAACAGCTTTGGACTGTTGAAGGAGAAGGATGACTAAAGCCCCTGGGTGATCATAGAAACACACCATCTGTCAGGAGCTAATCATCTAGCAGAGACTAATAAATGACCTATTCCTGGGAATAGAAGGACAGCTACCATAGAACTTTATGGAGAAAATTCAAACAGTGGTGCACATGAACATGTTAAAAATCACATCAGGGAAAACAGGCTTCAAAACCTGTTTAGTACACCAGATGAAGGAAAAGATGCAATCTTTTGCTCGGGTCCATAAAGTCATGGGCACCCAATACTTAAATATGGTGTTTCTCACACACATCAGTCATCTGATATTTGCCATATGTGTCAGGGATCAATGATACCCCTGATATTGGAGAAGCTTATTGTATTACATGCCTGTCTATCTATATCTACCTAGATGGGGACCTGACCCACTGCTCCCTGCTCCTAATTTATTTTCTGCACTAATCCCATTTCCCCTTTCACCTAGCAGAATAGCTATGCAGCTTTTAGCCCCTAAAACTGAATCTTCCAGCAGCTTCCTACTGCTGTTGGTCTAGTATGTTGTCTCTTTCTAATTCACTTCTGAAATCTCTTGAACTCTGTCTATATTAGCCACTATAATTTATAATCATTTGGTAACTCATAAAATACATATATAGCCATATAGCTATACAATGTGTAATATCAGAGCTAGGAATTAAACTAAAAACTTAAATTTTCCTCCTCAGGCTACTAAACTGGCAGATTTTTATGATAAATGGTTGCAACAAACCTACTAAACCTGCTAATTTTTGTTGTCCCAAAACCCTGACATTGTAGAAAGACACAGAAGTATTTGTCTCTACTTTTGAATATCTAAAGACTGCTCTTAATGACCAGGTTAGACTCTAGTTTCATGATTGATGCTTTCTGTCCTGCTTGGGTGTGGGGATGAATCAGTAGTCATGGAAAGTAATGAGGATGGACCCTTTTCTCATAATCAGCCTTGGAATCTATGTCCTGTTTTCTCAGCAACACTAAAAAGAGAAGCATCAACAATAATGCCTCTTAGGAATTAATGTAACATATGAAAGGGAGGATGAAAGCACCGTAAGGAATCTGTTGAGGTCCATCTATTGGCCAAAGGAATAGATTACCTTCAGTGCTTAGTGGAGGAGACATGAAATTCTAGAGGTCCAAAATATTAAATACTATTGCTTTTCTTTAGAAGTTTGGTAAACTGGGCCTTCCAATGTTAACTGTGACAGTAAAAAAAAAAAAAAAAAAAAAAAAAAAAAAAAAAAAAAAAAAAAAAAAAAAAAAAAAAAAAAAAAAAAAAATCAAAGGAACAGCCCTGCAACTTGTTCCTCAAGCATAAAGTTATCAGAAAAACAAAACAAAAGTAATCAAACAAACAAACAAAAACAATGAAACAGGGCACCAAGAGAGAATTTACTGTCTTTATCATCTACCTCAGAGTAACACTATTACCCATGCTCTATTGCATTTGCCCCATGTCAGTCAATAAACTCAATCCAAATGAGCTATAACTAGCGATGAAAGGTGTCGCTAGAGGTCATCTTACAGGTTGTTTCTAGAGATAATGATCCTTTAGACCTTGATTTTGTTAGGGGTTACATGAATAGTTGCTCTAGGATATTTCCTCAGTGGTAGGTGTTTTAAATGAAAAGGTCATTAAAAAAAATAAACCTTAATTTAAATATACAGGAAGTAATTTTTAATTCTAGCATTATGTCCTAATGGAATGGAATCAAGTTATATTTTTAAAACAATTAAAAACATTTCTCTACGTACAACATGGACTATATTTAGAATAATTGTGAATGTTATAATTCCCTTAGCAGATAGGAGTTCATTCCTCATATTATGGACTTGATCAGAAACCCATTGCTTGAGAGCTCATAGGCTCTAAGAATGAAACTGATCCTTTTGTATTACTAAATGGGCATTGCCAATCTGCCTCTTAAATATTTATGTTTTTAAAACAATTTTTATTAGATATTTATTTACAATTCAAATGATACCCCGAAAGTCTCATACCCTCCCCCGACCCTGCTCCCCAACCCACCCACTCCAGCTTCCTGGCCCTGGCATTCCTCTGTATTGGGGCATATAATCTTTGCAAGACCCAGAGCCTCTCCTCCCAATGATAGCCTATTAGGCCATCTTCTGCTACATATGCAGCTAGAGACACCAGCTCAGGTGGTACTGGTTAATTCATATTACTGTATAGTGTTACAGATCCCTTCAGCTCCTTGGGTACTTTCTCTAGCTCCTCCATTGTGGGCCTTGTGTTCCATCCAATAGATGACTGTGAGCATCCACTTCTGTATTTGAAAGGCATTTTCATAGCTGCACAAGAGACAGGTATATTAGGGTTCATGTCAGCAAAATCTTGTTGGCATATGCAATAGTGTCTGTGTTTGGTGGTGGATTATGGTATGGTTCCCCGGATGGGGCAGTCTCTGCCTAGTCCTTCCTTCTGTCTCAGCTCCAAACTATTTCCCTGTGACTTCGTACATGGGTATTTTGTCCCCCATTCTAAGGACAGACAAAGTATCCATACTTTGGTCTTCCTTTTTCTTGAGCTTCATGTGTTTTGCAAATTGTATCTTGGGTATTCTAAGTTTTTGGGCTAATATCCACTTATCAGTGAGTGCATATCATGTGAGTTCTTTTGTGATTGGGTTACCTCACTCAGGATGATACCCTCCAGATGCATCCATTTGCCTAAGAATTTCATGAATTCATTGTTTTTAATAGCTGAGTAGTACTCCATTGTGTAAAAGTACCACATCTTCTGTATCCATTCCTCCGTTGAGGGACATCTGGGTTCTTTCCAGCTTCTGGCTATTATGAATAAGGCTGCTATGAACATAGTGGAACATGTGTCCTTTTTACCAGTTGGAACATCTTCTGGATATATGCCCAGGAGAGGTATTGCTGGATACTCTGTTAGTACTATGCTTATACTCACATATTGCATATACTTGCATATTTTCATAGACTTGTTCAGAGAAATTTTGGTGGTGGTGGTATTAGTGGTAATTTTGGAGGTAGGTTTCTTGTTTTGATTACTTCAGTGAACAGTGACTTATTTAGAGCCTCCCCACTGGTAAAGATTGAGAATAAGTGAATAGTATATGTTGAAACTGACAAAGAAAACTATGTTATCTCTCCAAGGTTTAGGAAACATTGTATAAGTGCTTCTCAACCTATGGGTCATGATCCCTTTGTGGTTCAATGACCCTTTCACAGGGATCATCTAAGATCATCAGAAAATGCAGATATTTACATTATGATTCCTAACAGTAGGTAAATACAGTTATGAAGTAAAAAAGAAATAATTTTGTGGTTGGGGTCAGTCTCAAAGGGAGATTGACAACACCTGTCATAGATGATTGAATGAGGTAGCAGAAAATAAAAAACAGAACCAAAAAGAAAAAAAAAAACCTAAAACAAAAAACAGAAGAAACAACAATCAAGAATGCTATAAAACATTCTCCTCCAGGAAGTACATGGCTCCCTTGCCCTCATGGACTTGAAGAGTGGCTGTAGCTGTCTACATTGGGCCTGCATAAGACTCTGTCTGTCAACATTCAGTAATGGTTGGAGGAGAGGATCAAGGGGCTAGGTCACTCTTCAAAGATGTGTTGTCAGTTGGTGGCTTCTGGAGGAGGAGTTATCATTGCCTTAAGTAGAATAGACATAGGAGTGTAGCTCATGATTCAGTGAATAGCTTTACAAATGTGCCTGTGGGAATAGCCCTGATTAAAACCAAATGAAAATTGATAAACTAAGTTTGGCTGATCATTTTCTTGGGAAGTAACTCTTTTAGAGACCATTGTTTAAAAATTCTTTTGTATTTCTTTAGCTGCTTATAAACAAATTATACCTAAGAGAAATCTCAAATTCTTTTATTCCAAAAATACTAGTTTCAGTGGAAATCTAAATAGTTTCTTAATCACACAACTTTAATCATGAGATGTCCTGGGATAATCCCAGCTGGGGCTTTTCACCCGATCAGTGGAAGATGAAGTCAGTACTTCATTACCAAGCTCTCTGAAGTAAAAGCAGCTATGTATCTAGGTATTGAGTGTCAGCTCTTGGGGGACCTCCATCAACTTATCCCCATTGGTTCCCAAACACTGAGGGCAGGACTACAGATAATAGATCCGGAGAGGAGGACTACAGATAACAGATACCTTCTGTATGTTCTCAGGACTTAGTTTTTTAATCATCCAATTCTTTAACAGTGAGAAATTATTTTATACCCATTTTTGGGTTAAATACAAGTATAGTTGTGATTTTTCTTAAGCAAATACTATCAACTATTGATGTCTAAATAATAATTAATAGTTGTGGAATTATTATAAAAATGCTTTACACACATATTTGACTATTATCCTAAGTTACTGAAGTAGAGTGGCTTCTTCTGATTGCTAATTCAAAAATCATTTCTTAATTTAAAAAGGAAAACATTTATTTCCAGCTTGACTTGTAGAAGTCAACATACAATTTCAACTCTATTCCTGTAATAGTCTGAGGAAACCCCAATGGATCATGCTTGTTGAATATGATAAGTAAAATATAACTAATGCTATCAATATGCATTTTACAAAAAGGCAACTTGTAATATCATAAATATACAGAATTTGCTACCAAGAACTGGGGTATTGCTGGGATAGGCCTGACCATGTTTGTGTTTGGAGGAATGTGGAATATTAAATGGAATTAAGGGAGTAGGTGACCTCAGGGAATTATACCACCCCACTAAGCTTATTGTTTATGTGTTTACAGTTGAAAAGGAATAGTTATATTGTTTTAAGAGCTATTATTACCTTGTTATTGTATACATTTGGACTTTGAATCTGGAATGAACTACAATCCAAAATGGAAGGCAAACCTGTGATCTAGATTTTGACATTGCAAGACAGATACTTTTGATCTGGATCTTGAAGAATAATGGCCATGAAAAGCTTAGATCCAGGCATGGTGATATAAACTTTCAATCCCAGGAGACAGAAGCAAGCAGATCTCTGAGTTCAACTTGGTATAGAGACAATTCCTATTAGAGAAAAGATTAGGTCTAGGCTTGTTGGTAAAGATCTTTAATCTTAGAACTCAGGAGACAGAGGCATATAGATCTCTGAATTTATGGTCAGTTTACAGAATATCCAAGTTTAAACAGTGAAGTGTTGAGTATTGGTTCTAATGCTTTGAATTAATCAGAAATCTGCATATCCAAATCCTGCAGGTCCTTATCCCCAATTTTGATCTATGAATAAACATGCCAGTGACCAATGGCTGGGCAAAGGGAGATGGGGCAGGACCCTTAGATTTGTGTAGGATAGGATGGAAGAAAGAGGAGGAAAGATAATTGCCATGTATCAGAGAGAGATGGAACAGATTTAGAGCTGCAGAAAGAAAATCATCTGACATGTAGGTGAGAAGGAATG
Source organism: Mus minutoides (assembly GCA_902729485.2). Lineage (NCBI taxonomy): Eukaryota > Metazoa > Chordata > Mammalia > Rodentia > Muridae > Mus > Mus minutoides. The sequence goes on along the minus strand of CACVCL010029287.1, from coordinate 52,397 downwards.
TAGCCCCCCAAAAGTGCTGCCCAGAAGTGTCATCTTGGGCAGGTAAGATTAAGGGGTACCCCAGAAGGACAGGGCAGCAAAGATAGATCATAGATTTAGAGAGTATTGAGTCAGGAGTACTGGAGGGAAATCTATGATAGCTGGGGGGGAGGATTAGAACTGCCCAGCTTTTGAGCTAGCCAATGCATTTCAAAAATAAGCCAATGTATTTGTGTTTTTCAACTTTGGATCTGAAGAGTTTCTGGGTGAGGAGCTAGGAACATGATACCCCCTGAGAGCACAAAGCAGTATAGCTTACCTCACTGCTACAGTGAAGGGTGTAACAGAACAAAGGGCATGTTCCAGACTCAGAAAACAGCATAACTCAGTAGCTGGCCATGTAACTCTAGCTTTAGAATCAAGAATAGAAGGAGTTACTGGGACAATTAATGCTGATGAGATGTAGCTAATAATTTACCAGGGATTAAGATGAGACCAGCATTACTGATGTGAAATCTGGGAGGTGTTTTCTGGTGTTTTCTGGGAAGCTATATTGTAGAGACAATCAAGGGCATACCTGATGCTGCAGATGGACTTGGTAATATGTAAGAGGTGAAGCCTCAGTTGCAGTTGATGGCCCAGGACTGAAGGGCACCATTATAGAGAGCCTATGAGAGGTGAAGCCTCATTGAAGGAGAAGACCCCAGTATATTAGACATGCCAGTACCATGGGATGACCAACAAGAATAGCAATGGAGTGGAGTCAAGAAGATTCTAGAGTACTACAGATGGAAGAGATGGAGACGTGAGCCAAGTTCTTTGAAGGATCCCAGAAGATCATGTGTGAATTTTAGACATTGTGGCAAGAAGTTAAACAGTTGAAGTGTTGAAGTTGCTTTTGAGGCACCAAGATGCTAAAGGTGCCAGAACCATTGGATACCGGCTGACGTAAGCTGCTAATAGGATATGTAACCAGCCAAAAAGAAAGAAGTTTGTTGTAGTCAACAAAGAAGAAAGACACATGCAGGTTCTTTGTTTGTCTATGATGTGTCTTTATTATTCCTAAAGAGTTGGTATCTGTGGACCATGTTTTTCTCTTATCCTCACCCCCTCTGGCATCCACACTTCTTCCTTCCTCTCTCTATAGGAATTCCCTGAGTTGCAAGGAGAGAAACCCCAAATGGAGATCTCCAGTTGGGCTCCCTCTTCTCCGCCTCATATTTAGCTATAGGTCTTTGCGTCTGTTTCCATTAGCTGATGGTGAATGCCCCTCTGAAGATGTCTGGGTTAGCTCCAATCTATGAGTATATACGAATATCATTAGGAATCATTTTATTGATTTTTTCCTACCATAAGTCTTTCAAATGACTGAGAAACTCTTAAAGAAATGTTCAACATCCTTTGACAACAGAATTGCAAATCAAAACTACTTTGAGATTTTATTTTACACTCCTTAGTCACTAAGATCAATAAAATAAGTGACAGTTTAAGCTGGTAAAGATGTTGAGTAAGGGAGTGCAAACCTAAATAGCCTCTAGGTAAATCAGTGTGCTGTTTCCACAGGAAGATGGGAATTGATCTACCACAATGTTCACCTTCATCACTACTGGTCACACAACAAAAGGACCCTTCATCCTACCACCACTTGCTCAACAATCTTCATTGCTGCTCTATTTGTAATAGCTGAAGACTGGAAACATCCTAGATGCGCCTCATCTGAAGAACAGATAAAGAAAATGGTATATTTTACACAGTAGAATATTACTCAGCTGTCAAAAAAAATAACCACATGAAATCTGCAGAAGAAAAAGAATCATCCTGAATGAAACATACCGGACACAAAGAGATAAATTTGATATGCATTTACATATATGTGAATATTAGCTATTAAGTAAGTGAATATTAGCTATTAAGTAAGTTATTATCAAGCAGAACTCCATAGAGTCATATAGGTAAAGTATAGAGTAGGAGCATAGAGGAACAGATAGGTCTTTCTAAGAATGGGAAACAGAATAAATAATTATGGATAGATGGGGTGGGGCTAGAATAGAAGGATCAATTAGGGGGAATAAAGGAGAATCTTATACAAGGGAATACAAGAGACATAAATAAAATTAAGGAGCATTTGAGGGATAGTATGAAGATCTAACCTATATACACACATGAAAGAGTGTGCCAACTAATGGGGAAAAGAAAATACTAACTGGACATCTCTCGTCACCAAATGAAGCTTCCAATATTAGGATTTTATTACATCAAAATGATTTATTGGCCAAAGGGGCTTCATTGGAATCCCCAAATAATCCAGGCTTTTGCCAAGTCTAAAGGTTGCTTTTCAAAACTGACAGCAAAACCCTATTGATGAAGATAACACCTATACAGTTTATCAAATATGGAGCTATTGAGCTGGTATGCAATAAGGACATAATGCTTACAAAAGAGAAATAGAAATACCAAAGGTGCCACAGACCCTTTGATATATAATGGTGTTATGCCTGCATGACACGTTAAGACAATGGACACACAAAACTTATGGGAGTAACAAATCAATAACTAATTTGACTTAAGGCCCATTCCAGGAGGTGGAACCCATGCCCAATACACTTTGGATGTTCAAAAACTGAAGGCTCCATAGCTCAGAAATCTAGGGTTAAAAAAAAGAAATACTGCTCTAAGAAAAAAGCATGGTTCCTACTGATATTTTGCGATATTCACAGGTCAATGCCTTGTTCAACCATCAGAGAAGCTTCCCTCTGCAGCAGATGGTAATAAATTTAACCCATATCTAGGCATTATATACAGAGTGAGAGACATTGGAACACTTAACCTTAAATGGGAAATCTCCATTAAATATCTTCCCTTAGAGCTCAGGGAACCCTGAAGAAAGGGGAGGAAGAGGAGGTGGTAAAAGAGGAGGCGGAGGAGGAGGAAGAAGAGGAAGAGAAAGAGGAAGAGGAAGAAGAGGAGGAGGAAAAGGAAGAAGAAGAGGTGGAAAGAGTGCAAGAGTCAGAGGAGATGAAGGACACTAAGAAATCAATGGGCTCTATATCATCTAAAGCTTATATGAGCTCACAGAGACTAAAGCAACACTCACAGTGTCTGCACGGGTCAGCACCAGTTCCTTTACCCATATATTATAGTTTCCATTTTTTAAATGGGCTTCTTGAATGAGGGAACCAGTTGATTTCTTATACTAGTCCCTTATCTTGGTTCACTTGGTCTCTTTTACTTCTGTTGGTTTGCCTTGTCAAATTTCTTTTTCTTTCTTTCTTTCTTTCTTTCTTTCTTTCTTTCTTTCTTTCTTTCTTTCTTTCTTTCTTTCTTTTGTTGTTGTTGTTTTTGTTTTCGAGACAGGGTTTCTCTGTATAGCCCTGGTTGTCCTGGAACTAACTTTGTAGACCAGGCTGGCCTCCAACTCAGAAATCTGCCTGCCTCTGCCTCCTGAGTGCTCGGATTAAAGGTGTGCGCCACCACACCCGGCTACCTTGTTCAATTTCAATTTGATAGTTTTTGTTTTACTTTGTATTTTATTTTGTTATGTTTAAGAAATGAATTCATGAATAAAAATTAGCCATTAAGTTAACAGTTAACAATAATGAAATAGCAAAGTAGTTATTTAATTTTATTTAGATCTACCTCAAGATATATTAGAAAAAAAAATGATGCATACAAGGGTCACTGAACTTCATTGTCTTTTAGACTGAAAATGGTTTATGTCCTTGTGAATCTCCTTAACATAAAGAAACTAAAGTCTAGAACATATTGGCCTGTAGATACAACTGCTGTGGGGATGTTTTGATTATTCAGGAATGTAGAATGGCCCAGCTCAATGTGGGCAACACCATAACTAGGCAGGTAGTCCTTAGAAACAAAGAAATCTATCTAAGTGTGAGCATTTGAATGAACCTGAGGGTGGACAAGCAATCCTTTTTTGTTTCTGCTCCAGATTCCTGCCTTGAGTTTTTTTCCTGATTTCCCTCAATGATGAACAATGACCTAGAAATGTGAGCCAAATAAAGTCCTTTCTTCACTATGTTGTTTTGTTTCTGAGTTTTTTTATCAACAGAAAAGCAATTGAGAGGAGCATGTTTGCAAAAACAGGAATAGGGATTTGGCCCAGGAGAAACACTGTTGTCCTTTAGTCGCATACAGGAAAAATGAATATGTAGTGTGGGTCTCAGTAATGAAACAAGAATTAGTGCTGTTTACTTTGAGATGTTCTGGTACTGTGTTCATCTAATGTATGTCTCATTTACAGGGAAGACACTTTAACTAATGTATCTCCAAAAAGACCCAGGGGTTTTACTATTGCCATTAGTGATCTAGGACTTGAGGACACAGTGTTTATTTCACATTGTATACATAAGATTTTTTTATGAATGCAGAGAAAAATATGTATACGCATTGTAGTCGTATTTAACAATAGAGTAAGATTAAATCTTGTCAGATTTAAAACTGTAAACCACATGACACATTATTATTATTAAATTTTTCCTTTTGCAGCTCCCTATGAAGGGGACTCATATTAAACACCATATTTTCACTGGTAGTAATGATTGGCCTAGGGAAATTCTAAAAACTAATGGGAAACTATCCCCTTCCCATGATAGTTTGTGTGAGTGGTGAACGTCGTAATATAAGTATAGAAAGAGAATTTGCAATACTGGAATACACTCTTGTCCATTAGCTACTTACTTGAAGGCACAGGTAGAAACAACTGACACTTTGCCATGTGAAGTCATTTGTTGAATTAAAATTCATACCTTTGAATTGAACGATTTCTTACATGGTATCTAGTAGATAAGAAAACTACTCTTTGAGAAACCCTTGTCCCGGTGACATTTTGAAACAGTCTTAGAATTGCACACTTGTGCTATATTAAGAAAAGCAAGCATTCTTTAAAATAATAGATTCAAACTCAAAGTCTAGAAACATGCATATGCCCCCTTCTACTGTCCATGGGAGAACAACTGTGTGAAAATTAAGAACTAGAGAATATCCTTTATACAAAATAAATAGTAATTCTTGATGACAAATCACTACTATAATTATTCAGAGTTGGTAATTTTATCAAGCAAATCAGATTAAATACTTCTAGGGGTGTCAAGCAATCTCCAATAAATCAATGTTCCTGAAGACATAATTAATTGGAACAATTTTTAAATTCTAACAATCATGAACAAGACTCTCTTAGATTACAGTCTCAGACTCCATAAGTAAAAAAAAAAAATAGGAGAGTAGGGAGATTCAAAAATAACAATTGTAATTATTTTCGTTTTCATGGCTTGAAGCACAGGACATTTGAGAAGGGTCTTGCAGTGAGGTATCTACTCGCATGGATTCCCAGCCGTCTTTCAGTTGTACTTGGCAGAGTCTTACTAAGATATTGTATTTTCAAGGAGTAATACTAATAATTTTATGAGACTTGCTTTTAAATATTTTTCTCAAAATTAATGTCTACTTCACAGAGAATTGGTAGGTTTATTTTACAGAGAATGAAATTCATGAGTAATTTCTATTTAATACAATATTATAAAAAATTTAGAGTTCAAATAATAGTACAGAGGACAATATAATTAAAATTCACATAGCCATGATGAAATTTAATTATTTAATAATTACATAATTTTGTTATGGCTATTGTTTTTGGTGAATTCTCTTAAATAAATAATGGAAATTAATACTTTTCTTTTGAAACACCCCAGAATGTGACTTAAAACAGTATATTTTCCTCCAGAATATCATTAAATTTTAAACAGTTAATAAACATACAATATTGACATAATAACTATTGTACATTCAGTTTCTCAAATAGTCTGGAAAACTTCTTTAATTTTTATTTGCTCATATCAGTGTATAAAGACTATTTCAGAAGAGGAAGTTAACCAGACACAGGGGGAAGCAATCAGACTATTTAGGCAGGCAGACAAATGCAATCATTATATATTACTATAATATGTATTATATGTGGCATGTTTATATATGAAATATTGTATATAATCATGATGATGCCCATCATCTCATATAGTCCATGCAATATAATTAAAACTTTTAAAAGTTCATGAATGGAATTCGGGTTTGGCTAGATTATTTTTGTCTTGCTCTAGAATCAAGTCCCACACTCCTCATTCTTTTCCTTAGGATATTCCACTGAGTTAGTATAGCAGCCTCCCTATCTTAATAAACAAATAAGATATTTTGAATGGGACTAGTTTTTAATGAAATCCTCAGAACGTTAGTGTTCTGAAACTACACACTACACATGCAAACACACACACAGACATACACACACACAAACACACACACACACACACAAACATATCACTCTTGTTTCTGTAATTGAGGACATTGTTTCCTTTTCATATTAGTTGCAAAACAATTTTAAATTTGTATTTGTCCTTTAATTTGTCCTTACTTCTGACATGAATAATTGCACTATATCCATGGCTGTCTTATGCATTCTCTTTAATGTTCTTAACCACAGTCTCATTTCCTTTCATGCATATGTATCAATTTTAATAGGTTTCATGAGTATCTTATCATTTGATCGCATTGCAAAATATATAATAGTTTGAAGATGCATGATTAACTTTGTCTCATGGATAAGTAACCTTGTTCTAGTTTCATTTTTCTTCTTCCTAGAGAAGCATAGTGAGCTTCCTCTTGTTAGTATGCATGTTGTTTGTGTTTAATTTATTGTTCCTGCATGTTGCATGGGTCTTCTGCACTTCCTGGTAGACATTTTGTCTTCACAATGGATATAAAAGTTTTTGTTTGTTTATTGTAGTTTTATTTTTCCTTCTGCATACAATCTATGATCTTCATTTATGAACTTGAGTGTATTTTTTTTATGATCCAGACTTTTCTATTATTTTATTGGTTGTTCTCAGGGTGATAATACAGGTTTATTAGGTATATCTGATTAAATGCAATTATTGAAGTAGCAATTTGATGTTTTGATATATGTATAACATACACTGTAAAATTTACCTTAATCAAGCTAATCAACACATCCATCACTTCACACAGCTTAAGTCTATTCTCTTAGTAAAAATCAAACATAAAACACATCTTTAGCAACAATAGATTCCATGTAGTACATTAAATCATAAAAGATTGTTTATATTATAAACTTGTGCATTAAATATTTTATTTATTTACATTTTAAATGTTATACTCTTTCTAAGTTTCCTGTCTAAAAATTCCCTATCTCCTTCCCCCTCCCACTGCTCTCCAACCCACCCTATCCTGCTTCCTGGCCCTGGCATTCCCCTATACTGGAGCATAGAACCTTCACAGGACCAAGGTGAAGGTCTCTCCTCCCATTGATGACTGACTAGGCCTTCCTCTGCTACACATGCAGCTATAGGCATAAGTCCCACCATATGATTTCTTTGGTTGGTGGTTAAATCCCAGGGAGCTCTGGGGGTACTGGCTAGTTCATAGTGTTGTTCTTCCTATGGGGCTGCAAACCCCTTCAGCTCCTTGGGTACTTGCGTTTTAACCAGGAGTATGGAAGTGTACTTGGTGAGTCATTTGACAAGTACATAATTTATGCAGGACTTAACTAGTACTTTGTTGAAGTCAGTGGAGAATGTCTTCCAAACCTTATAGAGGTAGGGTGTAAATGTTGCTAAGTCTTGATAGCCCTGTCAGTACTTGGCAGAATGTAGACATTTTTTTCAACTGTGGGTTTATTTTGTATTTTTTCAATCACTGATGAGCTTGATTACTATATAAGTCATAGATTACTATTTAAGTTGAAACATATGTAATGGTTGCTGTCCAAGATATAGCAGTGACATTAGAGTTAGAGTATTGTGATTTCTTCTATTCCAAATAGTCTGGTTGTTTCTCTTGTGCACACATTTAGCAAGCTATTTTCTTTGTTTATCTCCTTTGAAATGATTTCTATTGTGTCCCTGTTTATGAATTGTATTAGGTACTGTAAATATTTCCTTACCTTCTCTCACTTTTATCTTAGGTTGTGTGCAATTTCTTTTTATACCACAAAGCCTTCCTTCTGTCTCAATATTTGAGTAATAGAAGTTTTTACTTGCCAAATAATGTTTTAAATATTTCTACATTTAGGTTAAAGGGTAAAACATTGAAAGAAAAATATTTTAAAGCTTTTACAAAGTAGACTAGTTGAGAGAAATGATACTTAATACACATTACATAAAGGTCAAAATAAAATAGATTAATAATTAGAAATAAAGGGTTTAAAATTGTTGGCAGTAGAAGTCAGGCAAGGAGAGGTATAGTATGTATAATACAAAAGCAGGAAGAAGAGACCAAGCCAAGGCAAAGACAAAATACTCAACTGTAACTCTGAGAAATTAAGCTTGTATATTTAAAATATAATGTACCAAAGACATAATGTACTCAAGAATTCACAAATAAATGGCAAATTCCAAAATAGATCTTAATGAAATGATTAATTTTAAAAGTGGAAAAGGCATCATTTGAACATTTTGGTAAAGGAGAAATGTTATTCAGTAATGGTTAAAAAAATCACTCAGTGTATGAAGGAAAGAAAAATCAGAGTGGTTTTAGAATTTTTTTTCAGATTATTTTAGACCAAGAAATTATCGAGTAATATTATCTATATTTAAAAATACAGGCAATTATTCTTTTGAGATTATTGGCAAATATTTGATACTGAAGAACTTCAAGAATGTTGCTTCTTTGTAAGGACTATGAAGAACCATCTAGAAACTTAGAGTGAGCATTCTGGGGACTGATATGTCAAACTTTGCCTTGGATCTTCTGAAGTATGAACAAAATATCTGAATTTATTCCTGAAGTTAAATTCTAGGAATATGGATGACAAAATACATAATGAAAATCATTGCTACTGCCAGATATTATAGTTGGTGGCGAAAGAACTCAGAAAGCAGAATAAGCTATCGATTTTACCCTGCAGATATCAAGCAGGATAATATTAGTTTAAATTCATAATAAGGATTAAATACAAATGTTTATTTTATGCAATACTACTAAAAGAACTAAAAATATTGACTAAGAAATTATTTAGGGTGCAATTTAATAAATAATTGTTCCTTTCTGAAAGAATTACAGGTATGAAAATGGAGAGGAGTCTAAGGAAAAGAAGGTCCAGCAACAGGCCCAAAGTGGGATCCAGCTCAAGGGGAAGTCCCAAGGCCTGACACTATTACTGAGGCTAAGGAGCACTCAGATAAAGGGATCTAGCAAGACTGCCCTCTGAAAGACCCAACAAGCAGTTGGAAGAGTCAGATGCAGATATTTGCACCTAACCAATGTACAGAAACAGCTGGCCCCTGTGGTTGAATTAGGGAAAGACTAAAAGAAGCTGAAGAGGAGAATGACCCTGTAGGAGGACCAGCAACCTCAATTAATCTGGACCCTGGAGATCTCTCAAACACTGGACTACCAACCAGGCAGCATACACCAGCTGCTATGAGGCCTCCAACACACAGACAGTAGAGGACTGTCGGGTCTGTGCTCATTCAGGGATGAGGCACCTAATCCTTGAGAGACTGGAGGCCCCATGGAGTTTAGAGGTCAGGTGGGTTGGGAGTGGGAACATCCACATGGAGACAGGGTGGTGGGGAGTTGGTATGGGATATGGATCAGTAGGAGAGTGTGAACCGGGGTGGGGGGATAAAATATGGAGTGTAAAATAAAAATTAATTAATTAATTAAAAAAGGTTAGGTGCATCCTCTTCTACTGAGGCCAGACAAGGCAGTCCTCTGCTATATGTGCCAGCGGCCCAGGACCAGCCTATGAATGCATTTTGGTTGGTAGCTTAGTCTTTGGGAACTCCCTTGTGTCTAGGTTAGTTGGCACTGTTGGTCTTCCTATGGGGTTATCATGCCCTTCAGCTTCTTCTGTCCTTCCCCTTACATTTCCACAGGGGTCCATGACCTCAGTCCAACAGTTGTCTCTAAGCCTCTGAATGTGTCTCAGTCAAATGATAGTATAGCTTCTCTAAGGACAGCTATGATAGGATCCTGTCTGTAAGTACAATCTGGCATCAGTAATAATATCAGGGTTTGGTTCCTGTCCATGGGATGTATCATAAATTGGGCCATCACTGGATGGTCTTTCTGTCAGTCTCTGCTCCATTTTTGTCCTTGTATTTCTTTTAGACAGCAAAAATTCTGGGTCAAAATTTTGGAAGGTAGATTGGTGACCTAACCTTCCACTGAGGGCCCTCTTTATATACTGGACCCTCAGATTCATGCAGTTCTTAAGTAGATACTCACAACTAGTTAAATTGTGGAGGATAAAAGATTTTGCAGTATCCAGTCTTAAATTGACACTTAAAAATCTATATTCAATGCCTTCCCTACAAGTCTCAAGGGTCATTATGCATTGGGGGGGGGGCATGTAGAAAAATTCCAAGTATCTGAAGTAGTGAAACAACTATGATGAATCAGTGTCTTTGATTCATAATAGTGATGTTGCATGAACGAACTCACTGCAATGATAACTATACATACAATATTTGTCCACAATTAAGCCAACAATATTTATAAAATATTGGAAGTACCACACATACCTCAGGAGTTAGTTATTGGCAATTAATGACTACAGGGTAGAGAGCATCAGTTTACACTGGATGTTTTTCTTGGCCGGCTGCTTATTTTCTACAGGATGATCTAATACCCATATACATATTGAAAGTACAATGTAGATTCTGTGGAATTGAAAAAGAGTGCATGAAAAAAGGAAGGTTCTGCAAAGACAAGGGGGTAGACTTCATCAAAACACATTATATTCATAAAACTAACAAAATAATGAATGTATCAAATAAAAATAACAGCATGAAACTTTCTAAATATCAGAGTAAGTTCAGAATTTCAAGTGTATCTGAGTTTTGTGCATAAAAACAGAATACTATAGTTTTACTCCATAATGAATTGGGTTAAAGGAGCAGTGGCTTAATGAAGTTTTTAAGAAAAATGTAAACAAGTCCAATAGGTTACATTCTATGTCAGAAAGTAAATAAATATATTATCAAAAGCTATACCAAACCATAACAAATACCCAAAGGACTCAATCCAAATATGTAATCAGCCATGCACATTGCTATTCTGTTCTCAATAGCTAGAAAATGGAAACAACTGAAACATCTGTCAGTTAACAAAGAGATAATGAAAACATGGTCCATATACTATTCATGTATTCTATAAAGTAGAATCAAGAACATTGTAAGTAAGTGGATGAGACTAGAAAATATCATATTGAGTGAGGTAACCAAGAGCCAGAAAAACAAAGATGTAATATTTTATCCTTATCTGAGACTTCTAGCTTCAAATGTTCAAATATGAGTATATCACCTGGAGTAAGAGCAGAAGCCAGGAAAGTAAAAGGAACCATTGGTGAGATAATGTAGGAAAATATACAAGGCAATCAAAAGATTCAATTACTTGATTAAGAAAGTGGAAAAAGTAGGAGAGAGGCTAGAGTTAAATTGCACACAGAAGAGATGAGGGCAAAACAATCATAAAGTCACCTGAAAACTCATAAGTAATTATATAACTAACTACTTACTATAAGTGTCTATAATGCACACAAGTCATAAAGAATTATACTACTAGCTATCTGTATAAAAGTACCTATGATACACACAAGATAGTATATAAATAAACATATGAAGCGAGTATAAATGAATTTTTCCATATTGACAGACAATGCTCTCTCCAAGAACCAGAGAGTAATAAAACCTTAATAGCAGACATTATAAGCCCTCTTTTGAGTAGTTGTTTAGGATTGTCCAAGAGATTTTGAAATATTAAAAACTACTGCTATTGCCCTTGATTTCCCCCAAGGATAGAAAGGTAAGACCGTATTTCTTTTTTTTTTCCTCTTTATTAGATATTTTCTTCATTTACATTTCACATGTTATTCAGAAATTTTCCCTTACCCTCCCGCGTCCCCGCCCTGCTCCCCTACCCACCCCCTCCCACGTAATGGCCCTGGCATTCCCCTGTTCTGGGGCATATAGAGTCTGTATGATCAAGGGGCCTCTCCTCCCAATGATGGCCAACTAGGCCATCTGCTTCCATATATGCAGCTAGAGACATGAGCGCAGGGGGAACTAGTTAGTTCATGTTATTCTTCCACCTAGAGGGTTGAAGACCCCTTCCGCTCCTTGGGTACTTTCTCTAGCTCCTACCTTGGGAGTCCTGTGTTCCAACTAATAGCTGACTGTGAGCATCCACTTCTGTGTTTACCAGGCACTGGTATAGCCTCCCACAGTTTAGAGACAGGAATCAGAAGGATTAATTAATTATGTTGATTATATTATAACCTCAAATTAAAAAAACTAAAAGAAATTACTAGAACAGCTAATACTGCTGATCGTGCATATCTAGTGGTTGAACAATAAAGAATGTGTATGGTTCTGATATCTGGCCCATTAGCAGAAAGTAGTAAAAGACTAAGTAAGCCGAACTCTGATTTGCCTAAATCAAAATAAAAGGAAAGTAGTAGGAAGCGTTATCATTTGCCCAAATTGAGACAGCAGAGATGATGACAGCAACAACCAAACGGATAAATAAGAATAAAAAATGTTCAACAGCATCAGCCATTACTAAAATGTACAACAGTTTCTGGATATTAGCAATAATCATCTTTTGCTGTCTTTATTTCTGTTTTGTTTTGTTTTTGTTTTTTCAAGACAGGGTTTCTTTGTGTAGCTCTAGCTATCCTGGTCTTTATTTCTAATGATAGTGGAATCCCTTCTATTAGTTAACTGAATGTTTCTTTCCCCAGTCAGTTGATAGAACTTATTTAAAAAGTTAGAAATGGGCTTAGTTGGCCAAAGTCTCTCACTCTCTGAATGTTGTTCATCTCAGGATCTATCTGTTAATTGCCATCTACCGAAGAAGCTTCTCTGATCAGGATTTGGTGTAGCACTAATCTACAGGTATAACAATGTTCCCTTAGGATCCATTCATTCTATTGCTGTGTTCCTTTAGCAAGACAATAGCAGTAGGTTTTTCCTGAGGATTATCACCTATCTAGTCTTATGTTCTTGATAACTTAAGCAGTGTCATATATTGGTTCTATCTCATGGACTGGGCCTCAAATTGAATTTTTCAAATGGGGAAAATGAAAGGTCACTTCCTTAGTATCTATGCCACTATTGTACAAGTATATCTCCTAGGCAGATTACTGATGTAGGTCATAGAGTATGTGCTTAAGTGATAGTGATTCGTTTTCATCTCTGATAGTACATTGCATGTTTTCCAGAGCCATCAATGCAAGTCAGTATTGGTTGGGATGGGAGAACTTTTATTTGTGCACCAACTTAATTCATCAGTGTTCAATGAAATACATCAATGACTTCAGCAGTAGATTCTCACTTTCAGGTTGTGGCAGGTAACAAATAGCCTTGTCTACAATTTTTGATGTTTGGTAGGGCTCTGTGTCTCATCAAGGTGGAATGCAGGCCTGGCATTGGAGGCTTTACTAGATTGTATGTGGAAATTGGAAGGTTATATCAAACCACTAACCTTAAAACTCTGAGATCTCTGTGGGAGCAGAAGTCTAAATATTGTAAGATCCAGAGGCGGTAGGTGACTGCACATGAAAGAGAATCATCTAGGAACAAAAGGGCTGATGCCCCTATGAACACACAGAGATATGACAAAAGGCACAAGACCTGAATAAGTTCAAACTAGACAATATCCTGGAGAAGAAGAAATTAGTACAAAAATCCTTCCTCTAATCATGAACCTAATACATTTGCAATTGATAACTCCTGGGAAAGAAGAAATCATTTTTCTTCAATAGAATGTTTCTGTGTATAGATCTGTGTTATTTCTTTCATTTCAGGATATGCCCCATGTCCATGAAGGCCAGGACTGAAAAACTCCATGATATTTGTGTGTGGGGGGGCGATCTTTGTTTTATTTTACTTTATTTTGATATTCTTTTGTCTCGTGGTTTTGTTTTTGTTGTTATTTTTTAATTTTATTAATTATTTTATTTATTTACATTCTGGCCATTGCCATACTTTCCAGAAACCCTTCCCACAGTTCCTCATTCCATTTCTCTTCCTCCTTGTGTCTGAGGAGGTAATCATAGAGAACCATTGAATAATTTATGTGTAGATTCTTGGAGGGCTTTTGGATGCTTTAAGTTTGGTTTTATCTGGTTGGAAGTGGAAAAGGGATATGAAGAATTTCATACAAGTATTTGGTGAAAGAACATTTCAGACAAAGGGAGCAGAAAAAGTAAAGTTTGTGTCTAGGCTACCTGAGGTGATGTAAGGAGACCCAGGGCTAATAAGTGAGAATGGATTATGAGATGTCAGTCCTGAAGATGGTTTTAAGCCTTGGAAAGACTTAGTTAGGCTTTTCACCTTAGTGAACTAGGTTACCATTGAGTATAGAGTGTTATGATCTAACTGAACTTAAAAATGCCAAGAAGTGCTTGCTGAAAGGAGCCTGATATAGCTGTCTGCTGAGATGCTCTGCCAGAGCCTGACAAATACAGAGGTGGATGCTTAGAGCCAACTATTGGACTGAGTACAGGGTCCTAATGAAGGAGTTAGAGAAAGAACTTAAGGAGCTGAAGGGATTTTCAGCCTCATAGGAGGAACAAAAATATCAACCAACCAGAGCCCCCCGCCCCCCATGTTTCTCCAACTAGAGTACACATGGAGCAACCCATGGTTCCAGCCGCATATGTAGCAGTGGATGGCTTTGTTGGGCATCAATGGGAAGAGCGGCCCTTGGTCCTGTGTAGAGTCGATGCCCCAGTGTAGGGAATTCCATGACGGGGAAGCAGGAGTGGGTGGGTGGGTAGTGGAACAACCTCGTAGAAGCAGGCAGAGGAGGGATTAGATAGGAGGTTTTAGAAGGCAACCCAGGAAAGGGATAACATTGGAAATGTAAATAAAGAAAATATCGAATAAAAAATTTAAAAATGATCACTATGACTTTTTCTGAGAATAAACTCTGCTAAACAAAGGTTAGAGCAGGTAGTATAATAGCTAAGTATTTTACAAATGGTCCAGAAACAGTACTAGTAGCTTAGACACTACAATGGTAATGAATATTTCAAAAGTGGTCACATTTTACAAGTGCACTTCACCCTCCATATCCACCTTCTACATCCATGGATCCAAACAGCCTCAAATAAAAAGCAATCTAACCACCACCCCAATTTGAAATAGCTATACCAGAGTTATGAAAAGCAGTGTAAGACCTTTGAGATAGATATAATCCTTTGTTTAACTTAAGTAAAAGATGAACTATAGTCTATAAATATAATTACTAACTTAAATAATTTACTCTTAAAATAATTTCTTTACATATGTAACTATGAAACAATTTTCATTAAAATAAACTTTTCTAACATCCCTTTTAATCTTATTTTCTGGAATTTTGTTCATATTCTTTATTCTTATATAGCTTAAAATACATATTTTTAAATGGAATTTGATATAACTATCTATAAAAGTAGTCACAGAATTTTGACCTTTTTATTTATTTTCACATTTTACTAGAAATTTCTCTACAGATTATGGTGGTGCCAACTTTATAATAAGGAGAGCCATTATGATATATTTGGTATTTCACTATAGCAAAAGTATCAGACTACTTCTAGTTACTATTAACACCCTTTACTTTTAGTCTGCTATAGCTAAACAGTAAGCGAAAGAATTTGATTATCAGAAGTGCCACAGAATTACTGGTTTAAGACATGTTATGTACTTGAATAAAGGTTTCTATAAAAGAAACCACATAAATCTATTAAGGTTTTCAGAGGGAACATATTCCCCACTCCTCCATAGAATTCTGTTTCTTTACACGGTTTAAGAAAAGCAGACAACCGTGAAGTGAAAACACCTCTTTATGCTTTTAATGTCTCCTTCCCATGTTCCACACACTTAATATACTTCCTTTCTTCACGTTTGACCTCATCAAAGGTTGCACAGAACTTTTAAATTGAGATAGATATGCCACGTATATAACATGAATGCCGTACAATCTTAATAATATATAGATCGTTAATCCCCTCCCCAACAACACAATATAATAAACATTTAGCACAGTGTCACAGTTGATTGATTTTGTGACTGTAAGTTTTGATGTGTTGTCTTGAGTAATCTTGCCTTGGATTGTTGTTTGGATAGAGATGCACTACTTAATCAACTAACATCTCACCCTCACTTTCCTGTCCGAAGCTCTCCCTGCCTGGCGGTCTCAGAACATACTCACAGTGCTGTTACCTCACCTCGATCTGCTGCTTTCTGAAATTGCCTTTTGAGCTTCTTAGCCTCAGTCACTATCATCACATTAAGCAACCTTTTACAATTATTAGTATTTAGAAATGAATAACCCAAAGAGCAATTAAATGTGTTGGCCTTCTTGGAGTCTGTAATTTCCCCTTTCCTCTTAAGTGGAGGACTCAACTCTTCGGTGACATTCTTTTGATTCTTAGGCACTTACAGTAAGCATTTTCTTATTTCATTTGATAACCTCTGCTAATCGGGTTTCAGTCTGTGACTCTGTCTTATCACTTTGCCCTAACATAGACCAAGTAATTACTACTCTTACATTTTTACCTTGTAACCACATTTTCCCTGACTTTTTAATGTAATTTCATTGGTGCCCTATACTCAAGCTAGGGCATCTAGGTTTCTGAAGGTGATTGTCTGAGATGAGACATATAATCAGATTCTTGACTACTTTCACAGCACATAGTGGATACATTGTACACTAATCTTTGTGCACTGAGAAACGTCAGAACTTTGAAACGTTTATTTTAAACAACCAATTAATATTATTATAAATGTTTAACTTATTTTTTCAGGAGAATTTTTTCATTAAAAGACAACATTTGCATTTCTGATGATTTAGAGACATAGAAAGTTCAGAAAATGCAGTGACAACTCACAAGTGTTTTACTTATTTTGGTGTGTATACTTCCACAAGTTTCTTTTAACAAAAAGAAAAAAGATGATAGAGAGAAAATACAAAAAGGAAGAAAAACAACATCAAAACAAAATTTCTATTTTCTTTTGAAAGGAAGTACATAGAATTCATTACTCACCATATGATATACAGAGAGAGATTTTTGTTTTGATCTTTGGAAATGCATGAATTTCTGCTCAATGACGTTCTCACCATCATAAACAGCCAATGCATTGCAGGGTTTTGATGTGTAGTGGAAAAGAGGGGTGTCTTTTACGCCTATTGATTTTCTTGTCTAATCACACACTGTCCCAAGAATGTGTAAAACAGTAGTTGAATTGATGTTCATGAGCTAATGTTTTTAGTTATGTGGAGACTAAAATAAGGAAACTTGCTTTGCTTAGGTTATCGAAGATAACCTAAGCAAACCACTTGCATAGTAACTCCCTGGAAGAAAAGCAATTGTCCAGCATGAACCTGGTTCCAGTAGGTATGATTTTATATTATACATTTTTATCATTTTACAGGAATATAAAGGAATCATGACTGACAACTTAAAATGTAAATATGTTGCCAAGGCAACACCAGGGCAACAGGGGTGCAGAAGAGAAGAAGATTGAGCAACTGTCAATGATCATAATTGCCCACATACCTGAGTACCTCTCTGTACTGTAGTCTGTTATGTTCTCCCCATGGGTCTAAGAGTCTGATGTGATCACACTGACAACCAAAAAGGCACTGCTTTCCTTTTTTTCTGTAAAGCCAAAGTTTCCTTTTATTTCTCTTTGTTAGTCAGTTGAGAATGGCACCTGACTGAAGGAAAGGCAGGATCAATAACCTGATGATTAGTATCAAAAACATACTGATTTTAAAGTATTTTAAATGTTGATGTTAGCCTCTAGCCTGTTTGCCTCTGCTCTACAAAAGTAATATAGTGTACTTCAGAAAATTCCAACAGAAAAAGTAGAAAATTAAAAATTATGCATATCCACTTTATATAGAAATAATACTTGATAATGTGTTTTTACCCCTTCAAAATAATTATTTATATGTTAAACATAAAGTCTATCCAAATTTAATTGTAAAGAGCAGATGCAGGTATAATCTACAGTGTGGGTCTAATATGTAATATCATCAACAGCTCCTGGAGCCTTAAAGGTTTATCTTAATAGGGATATTGAGAATTTTGTCAACTCAATGTTATAAACAATGATCAACTTTATTAAGAGATCAAAACTATAGACTTCACATTTCAGAATGCATAATAAAAGTGTCTGATCATTAACATTTTAGCCTAAGCAGAGAGTCAAGCTCCTCATTTTCTTCTTTTCATGTGTGCTTCTACTGAAGTCAAATCACTGTGATTTTCTTTGTAGTTGTTACATTTTACTTTACTGTGAGTGTAATATCTCCAATTTCAAAAGGAATCATTGTTTTAGTCAAACATTTTACAATGTCATGTTTTTACTTTATTAAGATAAGCTTCCAAAAATAAAAATTATTTATAATAAAGATACATAGAAAGAGTATGTTAATATTTAATTACTTTAGATAGCTAAAGAAAGGTTCTTATTTGTTTATTTGTTAAGGGTATACACTTTGTGGCCATCCTTGGGAGTTCTGTGCAACAACATTCATTTTGTATTGATAATAATGGATTTTCACATTTATAGACCTTATCTTTGACAGCATATTCACTTTAACAAATAATATTTATTTATTTAAATTAAGAAAATTAATTTTATAGTTTTAAAAGAGTGATACATGTACCTTAAAAGGATTTTAGGAATTTTAATGGTTTGGTCCTTATTAGTATATCTATTTATGTTTGGTCAAATATAAGAGGATATTGTTGAAAACATTAGAACGAAACTACAATTACATATTGTATAAACCATTTGCATAGTCATATAACTAAGGCACAATTGATCTTCATCATCCTCAAATGTTATCAAGTAGCAATCATAAATATTACTCTAACAATAAGCTTTACAGCTTTGAAAACAAGAATCAATAAAATTAATCCAATACATTGTAGGCAAATTAGTTCATACAGTGCTGTCTTGGAGAGAATGCCGATATACAGTTAATCAGAGATAAAGTAATTATTGTTGCTCGTTGTGCTATATAAACCACAGTGCAATATGCTGTATGGGGCTCTCATCAGGCTTTGTGTGAGGTGTCCATACTTTTATATAAATTTAAAGCAATATTTTGTTTATACTTATTTAACTTTAGTTTTCACAATACTTAACAATCCTAATATAATTAGAGGTCCATTTTCTCCTTTCTGTTTGTGATAAGAATGGTTGTTAGATCAGTCCATTGGTCCTTTTTATTTCTTGTCTTTTTCATCTTTCATATTAGTTCTAAACACTGTGCTCTTAGGTTCTGTTGAAAGCTACTCAGAAACCGTACAGAAATTATCCAAACATTTAAAAATATATCATATTGTTTTTTCCTTTCTTAAAATCTGTACCTGGGGCTGGAGAGATGGCTCAGTGTTTAAGAGCACTGGCTGCTCTTCCAGAGGTCCTGAGTTCAAATCCCAGAATCCACATGGTGCCTCACAACCATCTGTAACAAAATCAGATAACATTTTCTGGTGTGTCTGAAAACAGTGATGTTGTACTCATATACATACAATAAATAAGTAAATCTTTAAAAAAAATCTGTATCTGGTTCACTATCTAAAATACATATTACAGACATTTTCAAGGAAATTGGTTAACCACTGCTAATCTGTTAAATGTGCAAATAATAGCTATGCCTTTACCATGTTTAGTTTATTGTATATATTTGTAGTAATGAGCATATAACACTCTGAAATGACATGCTAAAGGGTCATTGTTATCTTGTAATACATTGTCAGTGCCCATCATTTTCTAAACTTGATAAATAACTATTTTTTTTTTTATTTTGGTTTAGCTCAAATACTGTCAGTTTAAATATTTTCCAATTTGCTGTCTTTTAAGTACTTCTATATAACTGTGGATAAAGATTCTAATTTATAGAAGTATTCAGTGTTTCAAAGTTTCTAGGGGAAAGCAAAAGTCAAACAAAATGAAAAATCAGCAAAAGGCAATAAGTCAACAGGGCAGACCACTGTGTTCAACATGGACATTATGGACATTTTAAAAAATAAGAGCAAGGGCAAAGTTTTCTGTTAATATCCTGAAAACTCATCTTACAACTGGAAAGTCTGGGTTCAGTTCCCAGTACCACTACTTATTCATGTTACTACTTTACAGAAGCCACTTAACCTTGTGTAGCCTTTGTGGGATTGCAAAAGTCACTTAACCTTTCAACCTTAGTTTCCTCTTGTACTGATTAAAGATAAATAATATATGCTTTGAATAACTGTTGTGAGAATTAACTGGGGAATGTCCATTTAAGTGCTTTGCTTATTGGAAAAATTATACATTGCACATATGTACACATAGCCAAGCCCAACTAAACACTCAACAGAATTTTCATTCTAAATGTCAAAGGCCAATTGGATGCTTTGAAATAAGACATCTTAAGATGTGCTTAGGCAATGGAGACAATAGAAAATTTAAAATCAATCTTTACATGATGCTCTTACTATGGTAGAAGAAGAAAAGAGACATTTAAAAATTAATATTTAATAGGTACATTAGATAGTTTTATTCATTAAGTCCTTAGAATAGTGAAGGATAAGTTTATGTCTCCACTTCATAGATAAGCGAATGTCTGAGAGCTTAATTTTCTAAGCGAATTATTCAGAATTAATCAGATACTGGAGAGAAGCTTGGAATCAAATTGAAACCATCATGAAACAGAGGGCCTTTCCATCATGTCAGTCTCTAACATAACTAGAGAAGGCCATGCACACATGTGCCAATGCATTTGTTTCATTAGGTCTTTCTTAGCCACTAAGATAGTCAGAAAATACCAGGAGTAGCCTCCCTTTCCTAAATTTTTCTCTTCAGTGCAGAAGCCTGACATTTCCATTCCATGTGGTTCAATGATAGACTCTGAAAACTAACAGAAGAGCATGAGAGGGTTGAAAATATTAATCTGTATTTTCTAATAAACCAAGTCAAGAAATTTGCTAACATCAATATTTGAGGACAATGGTAACATAAAATCATCCCTTCATGTGAATAATCATTTGAAATATCTTTTCTCAGACAGTATCCCCAGATGATCATCTTTTTTTTTCAGACTGTGATCTTTTTTTTTCTCTTTTTTTCTTTATTATTAGATAATTTCTTCATTTACATTTCAAGTGTTATCCCATAAGTACCCTATACCCTCCCCCAACACTGCTCCCCCACCCACCCACTCCCACTACTTGGCCCTGGCATTCCCCTGTACTGGGGCATATAAATATTGTTAGATCAAGGGTCTTTCTTCCCCAATAATGGCCAACTAGGCCATCTTCTAATACATATACAGCTAGAGACATGAGCTTTGGGGGTTCTGATTAGTTCATATTGTTGTTACATCTATAGGGTTGCAGATCCTACAGCTCTTGGGTACTCTCTCTAGCTCCTACATTGGGGATCCTGTGTTCTGCCCTATAGATGATTGTGAGCATCCACTTCTGTATTTGTCAGGGACTGTCAACGCCTCCCAGGAGACAGCTATATCAGGGTCCTTTCAGCAATATCCTGCTGGCGTATGCAGTAGTGTCTGCATTTGGTGGGAACTCTCTGGATTAGACCGTGATCTTTATCAGTTAGATTATTAGTAAATGATGAAATAAAGAGGGACAATAAAAAGCAAGGTGAAAATGACACTAAAAATAAGTAAAAATCAAAGGCAAAATGTTATATTAGGAAACATATATACACCACCATGACAAGGTTTAAATTTTGCTTTCCCTAATTTAGACTCTATAGTATTTATTTGGTTTAATTGATTTTTTAAAGTAATGATAATGAATATAAAGAATGCTCTAGATTCAAATTTCAACCACAAGTGGCTAATTTCTTGTTATTGAAGCCAACACTGTAAAGGAGTCATTGAAAAATAAATGGGTAAACTATTGCTATATTCTATTTTCTGCAGCTTCCCGAAGTTTAACTTTCTGACTCCATGAAATGAACGAAACAGCAGCATGCCTGTTGTAGGATGTGGGCCTTCCCATGTGCTATATGAAAAGGCTGAGCACAATTCTCTTTCTGGTTATCCTTTTCAGATTTGTGTGGCTTTTCAGGAAAGGTTGCCACAAAGTTTTCTTCTTGCTTCTTATTTCTAAATTTATTCATGTTAAGAGGTAATTTTTTATGCACTCTGCTCTAATGGAGAGACTGTGGTTTTAGTACCTTCCCTAGGATTTGTTGGAAACATATGGAGAACAGATTATTTAGGTTGTAAAACTTATCACTTCAGATTTGGTCCACTTGTCTTGTCTGCTTTCTGTCATCCGCTCTTCTTTTTCACCCACTATGAGCCTCACTTTGGCATAGTTGCATGTCTTCAGCTGATGAGATCTTATAGACTCTGGTATATATAGGTGTGCATAAACCTGGTACAAAACTTCAGCTTCTGACATGAGAGAAATGAATATTAGTTTTTTAATCATTAGTTTGTAAAGCAAAAAAAAAAAAAAAAAAACAAAAACAAAACAAAAAACCCAAAACCCACTAGGTTACAATTCATTTATTTCTGAATCCAAAATATACTTAAAGTAAAGTACTTGGGAATTGTGGGAGAAATAAGTTTGTCTACCAGTCAGAGAAGAAAGTACTTTAAGAAAGTAAAAAAAAGTCAAAATGTAAAACCAAACAATTTTTTGGAAAGTTAAAAAATGGGGAAAGTTCTGGCTTAGGGACTCAGAATATTTTCTAGATAAACAAGGAAGTATCATCCTGTTGTCTGAGAAACTGAAAAAGATGATTCTGTAATAATGAAATGGAAATGATCCCTGGCACAGAAGCCCACTACTATGAACGCAGACCATACAGAGCTGCAAGTGTAGCTATGAAGTGAAGCATGTGACCTTCATGTTTGGAGAAAGTGATACAAAGCTCATCTGGAATGCTGTATATTCCTTTAGGATTCTTGATTAGAAAATTTCCTGACCATAAAAATCCATCAAGCCCTTCCCTTCCGGTCTGGTGCGGTGCAACCGCACCAGCCCAGGGCTCAGACACAGGCTCTGCACACGCTCCCCGGAATCTTGGGACCACAGGTGAGCAGCTGAACGCAGCATCTGTTCCTGCCCAATCCCCTGCGACCTGTGACACCAGCCAGGACAGAGATAAAGGCCCAGACCATTTCAGACTCTCCCTTCTGGCCTGCACCAACACCAGGTCTCCTTGGTACGAGATGGCAGGAGGTAAACATAAGAACAGAAGCAACAGAATCCAAGGGTACTTGGCATCACCAG
Source organism: Mus minutoides (assembly GCA_902729485.2). Taxonomy (NCBI): domain Eukaryota; kingdom Metazoa; phylum Chordata; class Mammalia; order Rodentia; family Muridae; genus Mus; species Mus minutoides. Next base: position 29,137 of record CACVCL010029287.1, on the reverse strand, counting down.
ATCCAAACTCACCCACCCCATCAAGTCCTAGATACAACAGCACACCAGAAAAACAGGACATGGATATGAAGTCACTTGTCATGATGATGATGGAGGACTGCAAGAAGGAAATACAGGAAAACGCAGATAAACAACTAGAAGCATTTAAAGAGGAAATACGTAGAGAGTTACAGGAAAACAATACCAAACAGGTGATGGAATGGAACAAAACCATCCAGGACCAAAAAACGGAAGTAGAAACAATTAAGAAAAACCAAAAGGAGATAACCCTGGAGATAGAAACCATAGGAAAAAAATCAGGAACCATAGATATGAGCATCAGCAACAGAATACAAGAGATAGAAGAGAGAATCTCAGGCACAGAAGATTCTATAGGAAGCATAGATAAGACAATAAAAGAAAATGCTAAATGCAAAAAGATTCTAACACAAAATATCCAGGAAATCCAGGACACAATGAGAAGACCAAACTTAAGGATAATAGTAGATGAGAAGGAAGATTATCAAACTAAAGGGCCAGCAAATATCTTCAACAAAATAATAGAAGAAAAATTTCCATAACTAAAGAATGAGATGCCCATGAACATACAAGAAGCCTACAGAACTCCAAATAGGCTAGACCAGAAAAGAAATTCCTCCCGACACATAATAATCAGAACAACAAACGCACTAAATAAAGAGAGAATATTAAAGGCAGCAAGGGAAAAAGGTCAAGTAACATATACGGGTAGGACTATTAGAATTACTCCAGACTTCTCACCAGAGAATATGAAAGCCAGAAGATCATGGACAGAGATTATACAGACACTAAGAGAACACAAATGCTAGCCCAGGCTACTGTACCCAGCAAAACTCTCATTTACCATAGACGGAGAAACCAAAGTATTCCATGACAAATTCAAATTCACACAATATCTTTCCACAAATCCAGCCCTTCAAAGGATAATAACAGGAAAACACCAATACAAGGATGGAAACTATGCCCTAGAAAAAGCAAGAAAGTAATCCTTCAACAAACCTAAAAGAAGACAGCCACAAGAACAGAATCCCAACTCTAAAAACAAAAATGACAGGAAACAACAATTACTGTTCCTTAATATCTCTTAATATCAATGGACTCAATTCCCCGATAAAAAGACATAAACTATCAGACTGGCTGCACAAACTGGACCCAACGTTTTGCTGCTTACAAGAAACACACCTCAGGAAAAAAGACAGACACTACCTCAGAGTGAAAGGTTGGAAAACAATTTTCCAAGCAAACGGTCCGGAGAAAAAAGCAGGGGTAGCCATTCTAATATCGAATAAAACAGACTTTCAACCCAAAATTATCAAAAAAGACAAAGAGGGGCACTTCATACTCATCAAAGGCAAAATCTTCCAAGAGGAACTCTCAATCCTGAATATCTATGCTCCAAATGCAAGGGCAGCCGCTTTCATTAAAGAAACTTTAGTAAAGCTCAAAACACACNAAAAAAAAAAAAAAAAAAAAAAGTAAAAAGAAACATACCTCAGCGACAAGTACAGACACTACCCCAGAGTAAAAGCCTAAAAAGAAATTTTCTGAGCAAATAGTCTTAAGGAACAAGTTGGAGTAGCCATTCTAATATCAAATAAAATGGACTTTGAACCAAAAGTTATCAAAAAAGATGTGGAAAGAAAGTTCATATTCATCAAAAGAAAAGTCCACCAAGATGATCTGTCAATTCTGAACATCTATAGTCCATAATCAAGGAAACCTCATTTATATATTAAAAAAAAAATTACTAAAGTTCAAAACACATATTGACCCTCACACACTGCTACTGGGAGAATCCAACACCCCACTCTTACCAATGGATAGGTCATTTTAACAGAAAATAAACAGAGACAGAGTGAAACTAATAGATGTTATGAACCAATTGGATTTAACTGATATCTACAGAATACTTCACCCTAAAACAAAAGAACATAACTTCATGTGACCTTCTCCAAAACTGACCATTTAATCAGACACAAAACAAGCCTCAACTGATGAAAGAAGATTGAAATAATCCCATGCTTCCTATAAGATCACCATGCACTAAAGCTGATCTTCAATAACAATAGTAACAACAGAAATCCCACATACTCATAGAAACTATACAACTCTTTACTCAATGACAAATTGACCAGGGGAGAAATAAAGAAAGAAATTAAAGACTCTTTAGAATTTAATGAAAATGATGGCACAACATACCAAAACCTATGGAACAAAATGAAAGCAGTGCTAAGAGGAAAACTCACAGCTCTGAGTGCCTCCATAAAGAAACTAGAGAGACCATACACTAGCAGCTTAACAGCACATCTGAAAGCTCTAGAACAAAAAGAAGCACACACACTCAAGAGGAGTAGAAGGCAGGAAGTAATCAAAATCAGGCCTGAAATCAAATAATAAGAAACAAAGTAAACTATACAAAGAATCAACAAGACTAAAAGCTGTTTTTTGTTTGTTTGTTTGTTTGTTTTGTTTTGTTTGAGAAAATCAACAAGATATATAAACCCTTAGCCAGACTAACTAAAGGGTACAGAGACAGTATCCAAATATTCACAAAATCAGAAATGTAAACAGGGATATAAAAACAGAAACTGAGGAAACTCAAAGATTATCAGAACCTACTATAAAAGTCTATAATCAACAAAGATAAAAAATCTAGATGAAATAAATGATTTTATAGACAGATACCACATACCAAAGTTAAATCAGGATCAGATTAACTATCTAAATAGTCCCACAATCCCTAAGGAAATAGAAGTAATCATTGAAAGTATTTCAACAACAACAACAACAACAACAACAACAACAAAGCCAGGGTCAGATGGTTTTAGTGCAGAATTCTATCAAACCTTCAAAGGATACCTAATGCTAATATTTCTCATGATAGAAATGGAAGGAACACTACCTAATTTGTTCTATTAAGCCACAGTTGTGCTGATACCTAAACCACTACAGACCAATTCTGCTTTTGAATATTGATTCAAAAATACTTAATAAATTCTTGCAACCTGAATACAAGGACACATCAAAATGATCATTCACTATGATCAAGAAGGCTTTATTAGAGGGATAAAGAGATGGTTCAATATACAGAAACCCATCAAGGTAATCCACTATATAAATAAACTCAAAGAAAAGAAACACATGATCATCTCATTAGATGCTGAAAAAGCCTTTGACAAAATCCAACACCCTTTATTAAAAGTCTTGGAAAGATCAGGAATTCAAGGTGTATATCTAAACATAATAAAAGCAATATACAGCAGATCAATAACCAACATCAAATTAAATGGAGAGATACTTGAAGCAATTCCACTAAAATTGGGCACAAGACAGGGCTAACCACTCTTTCCCTATTTATTCAATATAGCACTCAAATTCTAGCTGGAACAATTAGACAACAAAAAGAGGTCAAATGGATACAAATGAGAAAGAAAGAGATCATCATACCACTAATTGCAGATGATATGATAGTATACATAAGGGACCCCAAAAATGCCAGCAGAGAACTCTCCTACACCTGATTAAGAACTTCAGCTAATTAACTGCATACAAAATTAACTCAAAGAAATCAGTTGCCTTCCTTTCCACAAAAGATAAACAGTCTGAGAAAGAAATTATGGAAACAACAACTTACACAATAGTCATAAATAATATAAAATATCTTTGTGTAACTCTAACCAAGCAAGTGAAAGAACTGTACGGCAAGAACTTCACATTTGAAGAAAGAAATTGAAGAAGACCTCAGAAGATGCAAAGATCTTCAGTGCTTATGGATTTGTAGGAATAGCATAGTAAAAATGGCCAACTTACCAAAAGCAATCTACAGATTCAATGTAATCCCAGTCAAAGTTCCAACTCAATTCTTCAGAGAGAGAGAAAGAACAATTCTCAAATTCATCTAGAATAACAAAACAAAACAAAAAAACCAGTATGGCGAAAACAATTGTCAACAATAAAAGAACTTCTGAGGGAATTATCATGCCTGACCCCAAGCTGTGCTACAGAGATATCATAATAAAAACCTTATGGTATTGATACAGAGACAGACAGGTACATCAATGGATTAGAACTGAAGACCCAGAAATGAACCCACATACCTATGGACACTTGATTTTGCAAGGAAGCCAAAACAATGCAGTTGAAAAAAAACCGAAGCATTTTCAACAAATTGTGTTGGTGTAACTAGAGGTGAGCATGTAGAAGAAAGCAAATTGATCCATATTATCTTCTTGTACAAAGTTCAAGGACAAGTTGATCAAAGACCTCCACATAAAACCAGATACATTGAATCTAATAGAAAATAAAGTAGGAAAAAGCCATGACCACAAAGGCACAGGGGAAAATTTCCTTAACAGAATACTAATAATCAGGCTCGTAAATCAATAATTGACAAATGCAAACTCATGAAACTGAAACGCTTCTGTAAGTCAAAGAACACTTTCAAAGGAACAAAATGACAACCAACAAACTTGGAAAAGATCTTTAGCAATCCTACTTCTGGTAGAGGGCTAATATCAAATATATACAAATAACTCAAGAAATTAGACTCCAGAAAATCAAATAACCCAATTAAAATCGGGGTAGAGAGCTAAACAAAGAATGTTCAACTGAGAAATCTTGAATGGCTGAGAAGCACTTAAAGAAATGTTCAACATCTTTAATCATCAAATCAAAGCTAAACTGAGATTCTATCTTACACTGATCAGAATGGCTAAAATAAAAATCTCAGGCAGCTGGGTGGTGATGGTACATGCCTTTAATCCCAGCACCTGGGAGGCAGAGGCAGGCAGATTTCTGAGTTCAAAGCCAGCCTGGTCTACAAAGTGAGCTCGAGGATAGCCAGGGCTACACAGAGAAACACTGTCTCAAAAAAAAAAAAAAAAAAACAAGACAATCAAACAAACAAACAACAAAAAAAACAAAACAAAATAGGTAATTTCAGATGCTGGCGAAGATGTGGAGAAAAAGGATGTTGAGAAAAAGGAACACTCCTCAGTTGCTGATGGGACTACAAGTTGTTGCAACCAATTTGGAAACAATCTAGTTGTTCCTCAGAAAATTGGAAATAATTCTACCTGAAGACTCTGCTATAGCACTAGGCAGATATACCCAAAAGATGCTCCAACATGTAACAAAGATATGTGCTCCACTATGTTTATAGTAGACTTATTTATAATAGCCATAAACTGGAAACAACCCATATATCTCTAAATGGAAGAGTTGATACAGAGAATGTGGTACATTTACACAATGGAATACTATAGCTATTAAAAGGGATGCTGTCACAAATTTTCCAGGCAAATGGAAGGAACTAGAAAATATGTCCCTTCTCTCCCTTCTACCCCTTCTGCCCATCCTTGCTGCTGTAGCAGAACCCTAGTTGGTCTGCTCCTGTGAACACTATATATGCAATATATCCCAGAGGATATACTGCACTCAGAGAGCAGTTGTCTAAAGGCCTCCCAGGAGATCTACTGCAGCCAGGGCAAAATATCAGCAGCTTCTCTGAACCTGTGAAGAGCCACCAGTTGGAAGGCCCCACAGGTGGTCAGATACAGATAGGGCCACAGTCCTACCTGGAGATCTGAAGCAACTCAGGGACAAAAGATGCAGGCTCCATACAGTCATCCAGACCAACAAACACCAGGGATATCCAGATGGCATATAAGACCATAAGCAACAGATGCCAAAATACGTGGGCATCATCAGAACCCAGGTTTTTGTTGTTGGTGGTGATTTTTTGGTTTTTTTTTTTTTTATCACAGTAAGCCCAGAATATACCAACACACCTGAAAATCAGGAAATTGTCTGAAAATCCTATCTCGTGAAGATAAAGTGTCCTTTAAGGAGGATATCAATAACGCACTGAAAGAAATATGGGTAATCACAGGTAAACAGGTGAAGAAATTAAATAAAGCAATCCAAGACCTAAAAGTGGAAGTAGGAACAATAAAGAAAACACAAATGGAGGCAAACCTGGAAATGGGCGACATAGGAAAGAGGTCAGGAATTACAGATATTACTATCACAAACAGAATACAAGAGATAGGAGAGAGACTCTCAGGTGTAGAAGATACCATAGAAGAGATTGACACAACTGTCCAAGAAAATTCAAAACTAAAAGCTCATAACCCAAAGCATCCAGGATACTCAGGACACAATGAAAAGACCAATTCTAAGAATAATTGGAATTGAGGAGAATGAAGATTCCCAGCTCAAAGAACCTGAAAATGTCTTAAACAAAATCATAGAAGAAAATTTCCCCAATCTAAAGAAAGAGATGGACATAAAGGTACAAGAAGCCTACAGAACACCAAGTAAATAGGATCAGAAAATAAAATATTCACATCACATAATTATTAAAACACTAAATGCACAGAGCAAAGAAAGGATATTAAAAGCTGCAAGGGAAAATCATACAAAGGTAGACCTATCAGAATTACACCAGACTTTTCAACAGAGACTATGAAAGCCAAAAGAGCCTGGTCAGAGATCATGCAGACTCTAAGAGAACACAATTGCCAGCCAAGGCTACTATACCCAGAAAAACTCTCAATCAACATAGATGGAGATATCAAATTATTCCAGGACAAAACCAAATTCAAACAGTATCTATCTACCAACACAGTCCTACAAATGATCTTGGAAGGAAAACTCCAACACAGCAAAATACCCGTACCAAAGAAAGGACACAATATTAAGCATCTCAAAAGAAAGTCAATAGCAGAGAGACAAAAGCACATAAAGCCACCTACAAAAACAAACATATCCGGAATGAATAGTAATCTCTCTTCAATATCTCTCAATAGATATGGAGTAGCCATTCTAGTGTCAAATAAAATCTACTTGCAACCTAAAGATATGACAAACAATAAGGAAGACCTCATACTCATCAAAGGAAAAATCTACCAAGAATTATTCTCAATTCTAAACATCTACGCTCCAAATGCAAGGGCACCCACATTCATAAAAGAAACATTACTAAAGCTCAAAGCACACATTACACTGCACACAAATAGTTGGAGACTTCAACACCCCACTTTCAGCAATAGACAGATCATGGAAACACAAACTAAACAGAGACACAGTGAAAATTAGAGAAGTTTATTAACCACATGAATTTAACAGACTTCTACAGAAAACTTCACTCTAAAACAAAAGAATACACCTTCTGCTCAGCACCTTATGGTACCTTCTCCAAAACTGACCATATACTTGATCACAAAACAACTCTCAACAGATACAAGAAGATTGAAATCATCTCAAGCATCCTATCAGATCACTATGGCCTAAGTATGGTCTTTAGTAATAGTAAAAATGTAGAAAGTCCACATACAAGTGGAAACTGAACAATTCTCTACCCAATGACATCATGGTTAAGGAAGAAATAAAGAAAGAAATTAAAGACTTCCTGGAATTTAATGAATATATTGACACATCATACCCAAACTTATGGGACACAATGAAAGAGCAGTGCTAAAAGGAAAGATCATAGCACTAAGTCCCCTGGTAAAGAAATTGGAGAGATCTTACACTAACAACAGCACACCTGAGAGCTCTAAAACAAAAAGAAGCAAACTCACCCAAGAGGAGTACAAGGCAGAAAATAATCAAACTCAGGGATGAAATCAACCAAATAAAAACAAAGAAAATAGTACAAAGAAGAACAGAGTAATCAGCAAAACCAAAAGCTGATTTTTTGAGAGAATCAACAAGAAAGATAAACCCTATCCAAAGGAACTAAAGGGCCAAGAGGCAGTATTCAAATTAATAAAATAATAAATGACAAGGGAGACATAACAACAGAAACAGGAAATTCAAAAAATCATAAGATACTACTATAAAAGCCTATACTCAACAAACTGGAAAATCTACGTGAAATGGATGGTTTTCTAGATAGATGCCACATACTAAAGTTAAATCAAGAGTAGGTAAACTATCTAAACATGCCCATATCACACAAGGAAATAGAAGTAGTTAAAAACCTCCCAAACATTTTTTTCAAGTGCTTCTCACTATGTTCATAGCAGCCCTATTCATAATAGCCAGAAACTGGAAAGAACCCAGATGTCCCTCAACAGAGGAATGGATACAAAAAATTTGGTACATTTACACAATGGAGTACTACTCAGCTATTAGAAACAATGAATATATGAAATTCCTAGGCAAATGGATGGATCTGGAGGCCATCATCCTGAGTGAAGTAACCCATTCACAAAAGAACTCACATAACATGTATTCACTGATGTGTGGATATTAGCCCAGAAACCTAGACTACCCAAGATACAATTTACTAAACACATGATACTCAAGAAGAAGGAAGATCAAAATGTGGACGCGTCACCCCTTCCTAGAATTAAGAACAAAGCACACATTGAAAGAGTTAAAGAGACCATGTGTGAAGCTGATTCCAAAGGATGGACCCAATAACTACAGCTCCCAGGGATCCATCCCATAATCAGCCACCAAACATAGACACTATAGCATATGCCAGCAAGATAGTGGTGAAAGGGCCCGGATATAGGTGTCTCGGGAGAAACTATACCAATGCCAGGCAAACATGGAGGTGGAAGCTCACAGTCAGCTAGTAGATGGAACACAGGGTTTCCAAGGAAGAAGGAGCTAGAGAAAGTACCCAAGGAGCTGAGGAGGTCTTCAACCCTATAGGTGGAAGAATAACCATGAACTAACTAGTACCCCCTGAGCTCATGTCTCTAGCTGCATATATAGAAGAGGATGGCCTGGCTGGCCATCGTTGGGAGGAGAGGCCTCTTGGTCACGCAGACTTTATATGCCCCAGTACAGGGGAACGCCAGGGCCAAGAAGTGGGAGTGGGTGGGTAGGGGAGCAGGGCCGGGAGGGGGGAGGGTATAGGGAACTTTCTGGATAACACTTGAAATGTAAATGAAGAAAATATCTAATAAAAGTTGGAAAAAAAAAACCCTACCAAACAAAAGAAGCCTGGGGCCAGATGAATTTAGTGCAGAACTCTATCAGACCTATGAAGCCACAATTACTCTGATACCAAAACCACACAAGGACCCCCCACCAAAATAGAGAACTTCAGATCAATCTTGTTTATGAATATCGGTGCAAAAATACTCAATAAAATTCTTGCAAACCAAATCCAAGAACACTTGAAAACAATCATTTACCATGATCAAGCAGATGTCATTCTAGTGATGCAAGTTTGGTTTAATATATAAAAATTCATTAACGTGATAAATTATATAAACAAACTCAAAGAAAATAATCAAATGATAATCTCCTTACATGTAGAAAAAGAATTTGACATAATCACCGCCCCCCATCATGTTAAAAGTATTTGAGAGATCAGGAATTCAAGGCCCCTACCAAACATAAGGAAAGCAATAAAAAAAACACACACTGAATGGTCACTTGATCTTTGACAAAGATGCCAAAAAATATACAATGGAAAAAAGAAAGCATCTTCAATAAATGGTGCTGGTTTAACTGATTGTCTTTATGTAAATGAATGAAAATAGACCCATATTTGTCACCCTGTACAAAGTTCAAGTCCAAGCAGATCAAGAACCTCTACATAAAACTTGATACACTGAATTTAATAGAAGATAAAGTAGGAAAGAGCCTTGAACTCATTGGCACATGGGGAAATTTCCTAAACAGAACTCCAACAGCTCATGCTCTAAGATCAACAATTTATAAATGGGACCTCATGAAACTGAAAAGCTTTTGTAAGGCAAAGGCTTCTGTAAGGCTTCTGTAAAGTCAATAAGAGAAATTGGCAACAGATTATGAAAGAATTTTCACATCTGATAGAGGGCTATTATCCAAAATGTATAAAGAACTCAAGAAGATAATCGCCAATAAAACCAAACAAACCAAAAAAAAAAAAAAAAAAAAAAAAAAAAAAAAAAAAAAAAAAAAAAAAAAAAAAAAAAAAAAAAAAAAAAAAAAAAAAAAAAAAAAAAAAAAAAAAAAAAAATGGGGTATAGAACTAAACCGAGATTTCACAAGTGAATAATCTAGAATGGCTGAGAAGCACCTAAAGAAATGTTTAAAGTCTTTGGTGATCAGAGAAATGCAAATCAAAACAACCCTGAGATTCCACTTTACACCAATCAGAATGAGTAAGATCAAATTCTCAGGTGACAACACATGTTGGAAAGGCTGTCTAGAAATAGGAACACTCCTCCATTGCTGTGGGATTGCAAGATGGTACAACCACTCTGGAAATCAGTCTGGAGGTTCCTCAGAAAATTGGAAATAGATCTACCTGACCACCCAGCAATACCAGTCTTGGGAATATACCCAAAAGATGCCCCATCATGCCACAGGGGCACATGTTCCACTATGTTCATAGCAGCCTAATTTGTGATTGTCAGAAGCTAGAAACAACCCAGATATCTCATGACAGAATAATGGATACAGAAAATGTGGTTTATTTCCACAGTGAAATACTACTCAGCAACTAAGAATGAGGAAGGACATCCTCGTATCACAGGCAAATGTATGGAACTAGGATATATCATCCTAAGTGAGGTAACCCAGACCCAAATGTCATGCATGGCGTATACTTACTAATAAGTGGCTATTAGCCAAAATAAAAATACAGAATAACCAAGAGACAGTCCACAGATCTCAAAAAGGTCAATAGGCTGAAGGGCCTAAGTGAGGACTCTTCAGTCCCACTTGGAAGGGAGAAGAAAGCAATAGTAAGTGGGGAGGGAGGGAGGGACCTGGGAGGGAAAGATGTAGGGGGCGGGAGAGGGAAACCTGATCTGGTATTGGATGAGGGAAAAGGACTGAAGCCCTGAGGGCCAGAAGGAAGAATGAAAACAGGCAACCTCAGAAATAGGAGGTTTGGGAGACCCTACAGACTGTACCAGAGACCTGGGAGGTGAGAGACTTTCAGGAATAAAGGGGGGACCTTAGATGAAGTGCCCAGTAGTAGAGAGAGAGAACTTATAAAGCCCGCCTCCAGCAGGAAGACAGGGCATCAAATAAGGTTTGTGGTTGCCATCCCACAGTCACATCTCTGACCCATAATTTTTCCTATCTGAAAGAATTACAAGGATGAAAATGGAGAGGAACCTGAGGAAAAGAAGGTCCAGTGACAGGCCCAAAGTGGGATCCAGGTCAAGAGGAGGTCCCAAGGTGTGACATTATTACTGAGGCTAAGGAGCTCACAAAAAGGGACCTATCATTACTACCCTCTGAAAGACCCAACAAGCAGCTGAAAGAGTCTGATGCAGATGGTTGCACCCAAGTTATGGACAGAAGTTACTGTCCTCTGTTTTGAATTAGAGAAAGCTGAAAGAAGTTGAGGAGAAGTGCGTTTCTGTAGAAGGACCAGTTGTCTCAATTAATCTGGACCCCAGAGATCTCTCAAACACTGGACCACCAAACAGACAGCATATACCAGCTGACATGAGGCCCCGAACACAAATACAGTAGAGGACTTCTGGGTCTCTGTTCATTAAGAGAAGATGAACCTAACTCTCAAGTGATTGGAGGTCCCAGAGAGTTTAGAGGTCAGGTGGGGTGGGTAGTAGGGGCATCCATGTGGAGACAAGGGTGTGGTGGGAGGAGGTGTGGGATGTGAAACAGTAAGAGGGTGGATTGGGGTCAGGGAATGGAATATGCAGTGTAAAAAATAAAGTAATTTTAAAAAAGAAAGAAAATATTCTAAATGAAGTAACCCACACCTAAAAGATATACATTATATGTACTAACTAATAAGTGGATATTAGTCCAAAAGCTCAGAATACCCATGCTATACCTCACAGACCATATGAAACTTAACAAGAGGGAAAACCAAAGTGTGGATGCTTCAATTACACTTAGAAGGGGAAACAAAATAGTCATGATAGACAGAGGGAGGGAGGGGCCAGTATAGTAGTAAGGAGGTAGAGGGAAAGGGTGAGGGCACCAGTTATGGAACGAGACAGGAGAAAAGTATAGAGGGAGGGAGGGGCCAGTGTAGTAGTAAGGAGGTAGAGGGAAAGGGGGAGGGGACCAATTATGGAAAGAGACAGGAGAAAAGTCTAGAGGGCCATGAGAATGGATAGAAATATGTTACAGTGGGTTGGTGGGGAACAGGAGAGCCACTAGAAATTCCAGGACCCATTGGGCATGACACTAGCAGAAATACCCAACAGTGTGAAGATAGAACCTGAAAAGACTACCTCCAGATGGAATGGCCCATCTACCCATCTCAAAACCTTTAACCAATTGTTCCCATCTAAAGGAAACACACTGATAAAAATGGCAGAGACTGAAGGAAAGGACATGCAGAGACAGCTCCACCTTGGGATCCATTCCATCAGCAGACACCAAACCATGACACTATTGCTGATGGCAAGATGTACTTGCAGAGAGTAGCCTGATAAAGCTGTCCCTGGTGAGGTTCTTCCCAGCACCTGACCAATTCACATGCAGATACTCATAGCCATTGGACTGATCCTGGGGATCCCAATGGAAGAGTTAGGGAAGAACTGAGGGAGCTCAAAGGGATTACAACCCCATAGAATTAACAACCATAGCAACTAACCAAGCTCCTCGGAACTCCCAGGTACTGTACCACCAACCAGAGTATACATGAGTTGGTCCATGGCTCCAGCTACATATGTAGTGGAGGGCTCCCTTATTGGGATTCAGTGGGAGAGAAGGCACATGGTTCTGTTGAGGATTACTGCCCCAGTGAAGGGAGATGCTATAGGGGTGAGGCAGGAGTGGTTGTATTGATGGTGGAAAACCCTCTTAGAGGCAGAGTGGGGAGGGATTTGGGTGGAGGATTTGCTGAGGGGAGACTCAGAAGGGGGACATCATTTGAAATGTTAATAAACAAAATAATTAATAAAAATGCTACAGATAATAAAAACGTATGAAAAGCTTTGATCGTTGGTTTCTATCAACTTGACACAAATACAGACATGTATTTTTTTTACCTACCTACCAATCTATTCACACTGAATATGATGCATTTAGAGAACTGAATTAAGTGGCCTTGTTTGTAATTATGTGCCACAGTTATAGTTATGACTTATAGTCCACTCATAAAAATAGTCCAATTATAAAAATTATAAATAATTTTTATCAATGTTGAGTGGACTAGGATTGTGGTTGAAAAAAGAAGAATGCAGGTAAGGTTCAAAAGAGTCCGGGGGGGATGTGAAAGACCCTATTACATCATGGAGTGTACAGCTGAATGCCTTTCTGGAAGTTCAAACCAGCTGTGGGAAATTGACTTCACTCAGTCTGCCCTTGTCAACAATTTTGCTAGAGCTCAGATGGAGTTTGAATTCCAACCACAAGAAATATATCATAACGGTTTCTGAAAATATGTCTATATTCTTGTTTATGAGCAATTTTTTTTCATTTTTATTTTTACTCATCTTTTTAAAAATTAGGTTGTCCATGTAATCTCCAAATAGTATTTCATAGGAAGATGTGAAATAAGCACATCTCTGCATCATTGCAAAACTCTTTATCAAAATCATCTCAGTATAACAAAATAATATAACGATAAGGTAACTGTTACCTTAGCAGTTTTACTAAAATAAATAAATAAATAAATAAATAAATAAATAAATAAATAAATAAATAAAGTAGCTGACTGTTGTGTTATGATTTCTTTACAATAATTAATAGATTTCAAGTCCTATATAGTAGAAACCAGATTAAACTCATTTCTACCCTCCCTTTCCTGTAATTCCTCTATTCAAATATATTAAAGTCTAAGGTAAATATACAGTTACTAGTTATTACTAGATTTTGTTTAATCTTCAACTTTGTTATCAGTTCCTTACATTCTTTGAGTGTTCACACTTTAAATTTCTACTAGTGTAGTGTTTTGAATAAAAATGTTCCTCATAGATTCATATTTGAATCAAATATCAAAGAAATATATGGACAACCATACTATGCAAGATTCTTCTCTAAGTCCATTGATTGCCCTCATATATCCTTGAGAAGACAAGATACTGGATATCTCATGAATGTCTTAATCTGTAGCAATGTTTCCCTGAGAGAATCTTAAGAGTATTGATATCATGAAGATCTCACACAGGGATCACAGATGCTTTGATTCAAGATGTCAATGGTCATATCTGGTCCATAGGAAATAGACAACAAAAAGATATTTTTTGTGCTTTTATGTTTCTTTGGAATAAGAGTTTGTTTTTTTTCATTTTCCAATTCATTCTGAAGCAGTTATTTCTACTTTTGTGACATTCTCATTAAGATCTACTGCTGCATTTTATGACTGTTAATAAAACAAGAAAACTATCTAGTATCTTCCAAAAATAGTGGTCTTATCTATTTAGTAGCCACTGAAGTAAGCCTTTAGTTTCAGTATAATTTCAATATAGTATGTTCAATTTTTCTTCTTTACTATTGTTTAACTTTCAGAATACTTAGTTTAGAGTAATGAAGATAAACAAGAACATCTAAAGTGATATTGATTGCTTGATGTTCCCAAATTAGAAGACAAAGGCACATTCTCTCTTGAGACAAAAATTGATTTGCTTTGCATGGATTCTACTTAGGGCACTAGAGAGAAGAACAATTTGCATGTTCTTTTGTCATATAAACTCAAGTTTCTCAATTTAGCAGCAATACATTTTATGTGCCTTACTTAAAGAGTTTCCAGGTCATGCACAAAGCATGATTTAGAAATAATTTTCCGTTAATTCCAAACATTACGAAGTCTTTTATATCTCTTGGCATCCACACCTCACTTTAAGTTTCCTATAGCTTTAGTCAAGATGTTCTACATCAATTGATCTTGACCAGGAAATATTTATGGTAAATGGCCCTGAGCCAGTAATGTGCCTTTTACTTAATAAAATCTCACTCTGGATAGCTTGAAAGGTGCCTGTATTTAATAGCATGTGAAACAGTGGCTGCTCTTTCCTGTGCCAAGTTGCTGTCTATTTCTAAGTGTTAAACAGCCTAATGAGTTCAATCACTTCTAATACTGAAAATGAAGCCTCAGGAGTACGTCTATCAAGAGAAAATTTGGGGATGGGTGACAAGAGTTGGCCGTAGATATGACTTTCACCAAAGAGGAAGCTTCCAAAGGCTACAATTTATCTACTCACTCATTAGGTGGTCAGTAAACTCTGTCAGACAGCATTGTAAATAGCCTCAGAAATGTTTGAGGCAATGACATTGAAAGACATTTATCTTACTTTTCTGATTCCACTTGAATGCATTGTGCTTTATGAAAATCTCATGATTTAGCAAAATAGCCTTTTACCTTCCTCAATCAATTGTGTATGAAAAGTATTAGTTAAATTATCTAGACGTCCCAAACTATACTTTCAGTTTCGATAGGCCATATGTTTCTAGTGTCAATCACCCTTTTCAACTGCCACACCTTTTTTTTGGGGGGTGGTGAAAGATATACTCTTTCTTCAACTAAAGACTTCAATGTTATTACCATAGGTTTACATTCAGAGTAACAACTAGAATAAGAATTATCCTTTAGTTTTGATTTTAAGTTACTTATTAAATCCTCAAAGGGCCATTTAGTAGCTTATAGCAAACCTGGCAAAGGAAAATGTTATTTTAACATAATTTAATGCCATTTAGATACATCATAACCCATTGAAATTTACTTTTTGTGTACTTAATAACCAGGCTTGCCAATTTTCTTTATGCAAATTCAAGCATAGTGTCAAGAAATAAAACCAATGCTGTAACATTCTAAAAATAAATGTTTTCTTACACTGTGAGAATATTATATATTTGTAATATAAGATCATTCTTCTGTTTACATTGAAGTACACACTGCAGAATTTGGTAATGTCAGTATAAAATAGTTGTTTACAGAGGTACCCTGGAAGATTAAACATAACTTTCCTACTTAAATTATAACAAGAAAGCAACTGAATTAAATAAATAATATTCAATAAATTAAGCCATTCCTGTTCCACATAATTATGAAAACATTTTGATTGAGATCATAGCCTCCTTTGTTTTCAATCATCTTTGTTTCCATTTTTTTCTTCTTGGAGCTCTGAGTACTCAGGCATGGTCCTCCTACATTGGTTTCTTACACTTAAGTAATGGTTTTTAAAAAATACCTGTTTCACTGTGTAGTCAGATAATCTCAAATTGTTAGAGGTCTTCCTCTCTCTGTGTTCAGAGATCTAGGATTAAAGGCAAGCATCATCATACCTGACAATAGAGGTTTTCCAATATAATAGTCCATTCCCTGGGCACATGCTAATTAGTTAATTTTATATTTTATACATATATGATGTTTTTGTATTTTAAGTTTCTAATATCTCCACAGTAGTATGTATTTTGTAGAACATTGTTCTCTAAGATTGTTTTGGCCTGTGCTCTCAGATTTAATTAGTTAGATCATAGCTGCCTCCTATCTGTTTGAGTTTGTTACAATAAGTCCTCAACATCTTTCTTCAAAGGAAGTATGAACCTCATGAACACAACATCTTCGTTCTACTTTTCCACTTCAGTGTTTGAATAAAGAATTCTATTTCTGAAACTATGTTTTCTCAGTACACAGTGCTTTAAATTTTCATGTACTTAGACTATTATTTTGTTTTATATCTTTCTCTGTGTTTACATTTAGTAAATACTTCTTCATTCCTCAAACAGATAAGAAGTCACCTCAATTTCTTCTCATTTCATTTTCAGATTTATTATTCTGCTTTGTGATGCATACTGCAAGATTAAGATCAAAGTTCATTTTACCTATAGACATATTTCTTTACATTATTTTTTTGGTGACTAATCAAACCCATTACCCTAACTCATCAGAGGTGCATCTTCTTACATATCTTAAGAGATCTATCTAATCTAAACAATACTAATATTAGACTTATTAATTCTTATGCCAGCAGCACATTACCGAAGTTATTACTTTTAACGTGATTTAATTTTCTAAAGTCAAGTCTTTCATTATATATTTTATCACTATTATTCCTTGTAGTTAGATATTTCTAGCCAGATGTGGCAGCACAAATCTATTATCCCAGTACTCATGGGCAGGAAAAGGAGGATTGTAAGCTAGAGGCCAGTTGAACTCTCGAGTGACACCCTGTCAGACTATGCCAGAGTTAAAGAACACTTGTCTTCAAATACAAGGCCCTGGTTTTGACCTACAGCATTATAAAATGCATATTTATTTTTTTCTTTGTCATTATGTAACAACAAAAGTAAAAGTGCAAATGAAAGCATCCTTGAATATGTAGTGCTATATTTCCATTCTTGTATGTATAGAATAAAAGAGGAAATAGTACATTTGTATAAAAATTTCTGTGGTAATACATTTATATTTCATAAATGGTCAAATATTGATGGACATTTAAATTGTGTCTCATTTTGTCAATTTAAAGATAGATTTGGTATGGATCACTTTTTCCCAATGTGGTTATTTAAATCAAGGCAAAACTCATACCATAAATCTTTACCATATGCTTGATTCATTATGTAAATGTTTTTGAATCAATTTATTAATTTTATGTAATTATTTAATATTTTCTTTCAATATTAGTTATACATTATTTTATTATTGCATTTCTATAAATATCAAAAATAACAAATTCTTCTGACAGGCAATGTATTATCTTAATTATAATTTGTACCTATTTGACTATTATTGACTATGGATCATATATATATATATATATATATATATATATATATATATATATATTATACAAGAATTGCTAATAAAATTCACAAATAAAAATTAATGATACTCAAAGGGTATACATTTCTATTCATAATGCATTTGTTAAATATATACTCCATTCATTTTTAAATTTTATATTCATGTTAATTTTCTATCTCTTTTAATCCCACTTTCACTTGTTTACAGCACAGGAAGCACTTATATTTTAAACTTAATTTCATGTATTATTTCCTTCTGCCCAATTTAAATTAGGAAAGATTCGAAACTAATAAGCACTTTATTTTAATTTAAATTTTCTTCTAGAAATTTTAATCATTCAATATTCATGTTTTCTTGTGTAATTAATTTATTGAGGAATACCATAGTGTTCTGATGCTTTCTTAACCAAATGTTCTATTCATGATCTATTCCAAATTTTTTCTTTTCTATTCTTTCTTTTTTAAATGATAAAATACAAAATTACAGTCCAGTCATTATCTCCTACCCAATCTGCCCTCAGAAGTTCTTCATCCCATTCCTCCCTCCCTGCCACCTGTCTCTAAGAGGATGCTCCCACACCCCCTTTCTACCCTTATCCTACCAGAACTCTTCACTCCCTAGGGTCTCAAGTCTCTTGAAGGTTAGGTGCTTCTTCTCTCACTGAGGGCAGACCAGGCATTCCTTTGCAGTATATGTGTTTGGGGGCTCATACCAGTTAATGTATGTTGCCGGGTTGGTGGCTCAGAGTTGAGACTGCTGGTCTTCCTATGGGGTTGCCCTCCTCCTCAGCTTCTTCCAGCCTTTCCCTAATTCATTGCTGGGGTCTCAGGCTTATTTTATTTATCTGTATTTCAAATGTTGTCTCCCTCTCTGATCTTCCCTCCGTAACCCTCCATGCCATCCTCCTTCCCCTTTGCCTCTAAGAGAGTGCTCCCCCACTCACTGACCCACTCCTGCCTCACTGCTCTAGCATCCCCCTATGCTGAGGCATTGAGCCTCCACAGAACAAAGGGCATCCCCTCCTGCTGATGACAGATAAGGCAGTCCCCTGCTACAAATGTAGCTAGAGCCATGGACCCATCCATGTATATGCTTTTGTTGGTGGTTTAGTCTCTGGGAGCTCTGGGGTTCCAGTTAGTTGATATTGTTTTTCTTCTTATAGGATTGCAATCCACTTAAGTTCCTTCAGTCCCTCCCCTAACTCTTCCAATGGGGTTTCTGGGATCAGTCCAGTGGTTGGCTGTGAGAATCTGTATCTGTATTAGTCAGGTGCTGGCAGAGACTTTCAGTGGACATATATACCAGGCTCCTGTCTGCAAGCACTTTTTGGCATCAGCAATAGTATCAGGATTTGGTGTCTATAGATAGGATGGATTCCCTAAGTGGGGTTGTCTCTCAATGTCCTTTCCTTCAGTCTTTGCTACATGTCTTGTCCCATCATTTTCTTTGGACAGAAACAATTTTAGATTAAAAGTTTTGAGATGCATGGATGACCCCCATCCCTCAACTGGTGGCTGTGCCTATTTACTGGAGGTGGTCTCAATAGGTTCTACTTTCCCTTTGTTGGGTGCTTCGGCATGTCTTACTTGTTGGTTCCTAGGAAACTTTCACTTCCCTGGAGTCTCTGACTTTCTAGTGGTTTTCCCCCCAGTTCGATACCACCCCACTGCTACATATTTTTAACCATCCACATTTTTATTCTTCTTTGCAGTAATAAAACTGCACTATTTTCTTGTAATATATCATTAATTGACATGCTATCTCTCCAGTAACAACATGTTGAATAGGACATACGAAGCCTAAATTCTGTTAGCATATAAAATGGACTTTCTTCCTTTGTACTTGTTAGATTTCCACGTGTAAATACTTGGACTCTTGATCTTTAGGAGCAAAGTTAAAGCCTTCATACTTCTTAAAGATTGTATATAGAGCAACTTCAATTAAGGTAATTTGCAGGCCACAGAGCATTAATCTAACCAATAATATTTGATCCCAGTTGCTAGTGTTTTCATAATAAATCATTACACCAGGAACCTCAGAAGAAAGAAGCAAGTGAGTCAACTTAGAATTCGAGTTTTCAGCTTGCTATTTCAGCCTATATTAATGGCTGACAGAAAACATCAATACCTACTAACTATTGATATATTGCAGAGGACTACAAAAAAATACCACATCAAACCTCACTTTCCCTTATACAGTTACTCTCTCATTTCACTTATAATTTCAAGTAAGAATATTTGCTTTATTTGATACAATGATTTAAAGATATCTTAGTAATCATACTTTCTTCTTTTCAAATGTGTACATATATAGATGCATTCTCAAACTTTGTAATATTGGTGTAGACATTCCTACATTATAGAAAAAAATTGAAAGAAATTTGATTCTAGTATACATAATTGTTATTTGTGTAGCCCTTTACTGATATCTAACTCACATCTATCTTAAGATGCCAACATTCTTATTCATATTCAGGAGCACTAGAGAGAGCAAGGTAAATAGAAAAGCAAGGGAGAATTCCCTGAGAGAAAGGCTACTTGTTCCCAGAAGACACTGCATAGATAAATGATCAGAAGGCCTGGAAGTGGTTATTGATACAGAACTAATTGGGCAAAAGGGAAGGACCTAGGGCCACTGTAAAAATACACAATCACAAGATATTTAATGGACTCTTAGCTTTAGAGTCCCTTCTATCTCTTTGGGATGGAGCTGTTACATTTTCTTTCCTTGTTGAATGGCCTGCTGTTTCCACTGGGAGTAAATCCTTTTTCTATCCAAGGGGATCATTTTAACAGTCTCAAAGACAACCCATAACATTCTTGTTATAGTTTCAAGTAAAGATATATGTTTCATTTGTTATGATTCTTTTAAAAATATTCACCCTGGTTATGACTTTTTTTTCTTTTTAGCCTATATTTGTATGTAGATGCATTCACATACTTCCTTAACCATTTCACCATTATAGAATAAATTGTAACCAGAGTAAATTCTATAAAGTCTTTAATACATGTAGGAAGGTAAGGTTCATTTATATAATTATCACATCTGCAATCCTGTATTAATATATACCTCAGATCTATCTTAAAGTGTTAGCATGCCTATCACTGTGTGAAGAGCAATATTTACAAATCTTGAATATCTCCCATGTGGTGAACAATAGCCAAATCATGGAAGTTTGAACTGTGCTTCATTAAGTTTACCCTCTAGTGCTCAAAGATGAAACAGAAGATGTTGAAAGGCATACTTAGAGTGTAGTAAGACATGAAATGCAATTGGTTTATTAGGCTATAAAGTGCCTGTGGCAGCACAGCCTCTGTAAAGTCATTGAAGGGCCCTGAAAAAAAAACATTTTATCTCATCTGTATTTACCTTTTAAAGCAAAATGTGATTGGGCACTGTTATTTCCATTCACAAGCCCTGCTGAGTTACAAGACCTAGGGTAACTTAGAGTTTTGTTCTTGAGACTTTGGAAAACAAGCCACTTGGGGAATTCCTCTGTCAAGTTGTTTTAACTTGTATTTTTAAGGCTAGTACATGCAGAATTAACTACAGGGAATGAAAAAAAAATGTTAAGATGAAACTTAAGCCATCTTATTTTGATCTACTAAGGAATCCAACTCAACAGATAAACACTTTCAGACTACATTACGTCTTATAACAAACATTCTATCAATCTCTTGAGTCAGAGTATTTCAGTATCATATGTAGAAAATTTAGCTTCTCCTTAGTTGTCATGCCACACAGATGTTTTAAATGTTAATAAAAATAAGGAAAAATTAGGGAAATATATTATCGGAAGAAATGAAGGTAAGCATCAAACACAAAGTTCCGGTGAAGCTTAGGCTACTTCCATGTGTGATATGTTGTCATCTCCTTCCAGTGGTGGCATTGCTTCATTTGCAGCAGGACTGGTATCATCCACAGTAGGATCGTCCTCATCAATAACTAGACCAAGCTTGGTCATCCTATAGATCCTTTTAGCATGGCTCTGGGGATCTTGTGGACTGAAGTCAGAAGACAGGAGCACAGTTTCATGGAGCAAAATGAGCAGATCCTTCACAGACTTGTCATTTCTGTAAGCCTTTGCCTTTTGCCTTAAAGTTTCAATCACAGGTAAGACCAAGGACCAGATGGCTAACTCTGCATTTGTGGAATGTCTCTGAAAGCATGGCTTACAACTAAGCTATATTTGTGAGGCTCTTCCAGTGCCTGACAAATACAGAAGTTGATGCTCACAGTCATCCATCGGACAGAGCACAGGGTCCCCAATGAAGGAGCTAGAGAAAGTACCCAAGGAGATGAAGGGGTTTGCAGCCCCATAGGAGGGACAACAATATGAACTAACCAGTACTCCCAGATCTCCCCTGGACTAAACCACCAACCAAAGAAAACACATGATGGGACTCATGACTCTAGCTGCATATGCAGTAGAGGATGGCCTAGTCTGTCATCAATGGGAAGAGAGGCCCGTGTCCCTGCTAAGGTTCTATGCCCCAGTATAAGGGAGTGCCAGTGCCAGGAAGCAGGAGTGGGTGGGTTGGTGAGCAAGGGGAGGGGGTGGGATAGAGGGTTTTCAGAAGGGAAATCAGGAAAGGGGATAACATTTGAAATGTAAATAAAGAAAATATCTAATAAAAAGGAAATGGAAATAAATATAAAAAGAAGTAACCTATATGATTGAGCCCATTGATGAGTATTTTGTGCAACAGCTGAAGGAATCTGAGGTCAAGACCTCGGTGTCAGTTACCAAAGAGTGACTGGAACTTCCAGAAGATGAAAAGGAAAAGAAGAAACAGGAAGCGAAAAAGGACAAAATTTGAGAACCTCTGCAAAATTATGAAAGATATTTTGGAGAAAAAGGTTGAAAAGGTAGTTGTGTCACACCGATTGGTGACATCTAAATGCTGCATTGTCACAAGCACATATGGGTGGATAGCAAACATGGAGAGAATCAGGAAAGCTCAAGGCATCAGAGACAACTCAACAATGGGTTACATGGCAGCAAAGAAACACCTGGAGATAAACCCTGCAGATGATTTTATGGAGTTAAAACCACAGCAAGGAACAATAAATATCTTTGAAAATGTCCAGGCCACATGAACTCAGTAAGCACAGTGAAGTGTGCTTTCCTCTGTAACATTAGGTTTTCATTCTAACACAAAGTTCCTGAAGGAAATTTAGGATTTCCTGTCTATGACATATGTCCATTTTTGTTACTTTTTTTTTTTTAGATATATTCTTTATTTACATTTCAAATGCTATCCTGAAAGTTCCCGATACCCTCTTCTTACATGGTCTTTAGTCTTCGGAGGGAGTACTGTCAACCAACATGGAAAAACTTCACTTAAACATTGCATGTGTATTTATACATAGACTTACGCATATTTTTAGGTAGATAGCAAGACTGTTTCTTATAATACTTTTAGACATGCTTATTTTAATTGCCTTTATCCCTTTTTTATATTTATCTCCCACTCTATTTCCTAATTAGAGCCACTTCTGTTCGCATTTTTCACACCAAATTACTGTACACTACTATTCCTCTCTTCATCAATTCCTCAATTCTCTCAACCAGGCAATGGTCTATTTTAATTTCCTGGTTTCTGTAGATACACCAGAATATATACACATATCTGAAGTCTTAAAGCTAGAAGCTTCAGAGGAGAGAGCACATGTAATGTTGGTCACCTTACACAATAGAAAATTTTCTAGTACTATCCATTTACCCCATGGTTCACTTTTCTTTATAGTACAATAGTATTCTGTTCAACAGTATTTTATATACATATATATATATATATATATATATATATATATATATATATATATATATATATGTGTGTGTGTGTGTGTGTGTGTGTATGTATATATATATATATGTATGTATATATTATATATATTTATATGTATTTATTTTGATTTTAATGTTCACATATTGTTATTTGTTCATAGTTATTTATGAAATACACACACACACACACACACACACACACACACACATATATATATATATATATATATATATATATATATATATATATATCACATGTAGAAATATAATCTGTCCATTTACTGGTTAAATATTAAAATAATTTGTGGTTTCTCAAAATATGATATTAATAACTTTTCCACTATCTCATGCCTTTAGAAATCAATGGACCAGGCTGATTTTGCCTTGGTGCTTCTTTAATTGTTTTATAATTAATAGTTTACATCTAGGTCATATTAATTCTTTGGAAAAGCCCTTATTTAAAGTATGATTTTTAAAATTTTATTATGATTTAAAAAATATATCCATCACATAAAATATATTATTGTTTTTAATGTTCACATAGTTATTGTTATTAATTCATATTTATTTATGAAGTGGAATTTTTATTTGAAAATGCTTGCAAGGTTTTTAATTTATCACTTTTTTTCAAAAAATGGAATAGTAAATATTTGCTTTATTTCTCTTTCTACTTCTAAGTTACTTGCTTGTATTGGGCGCCACCACTGTGTTTCGACACAGGGTCTCAGCATGCTCGGCAGGTATGCTAAGACTGAGCTGAATCTCCAAAATCTAAGTTTTTAACATGCTAGGCAGTTTATTTAATGATAAACTGACATCCCCTTTCCTTAAGCTTTTGACAGTATCCCAACTTATTGAGATGATTATCTAAACACTCAAGTGTTCTGTTCTATCATGTGATATGATTTCATAAATTTTGAAAAGTATACTTTTCTTCTTTCTTCTTTCTACATAGCACACTTGGAAAGTAGCAGAACTACTTTTAAAGTTTTCATATCAGTTATGTTTCTATTATCATTTGCAGAAATTACTCCCAGGTGTTCATGAGAGGGTAATTGGAGTAAGTTTTCAAAGTATATATATATATATATATATATATATATATATATATATATATATATAGAGAGAGAGAGAGAGAGAGAGAGAGAGAGGTAGCAGTTCTATTATCTATTCATAAACATTAATTCACTAATTAATTTTTAATATAAATATATTGAGAATAAACCTGCCTCACTAGCACTGTAAATATATGGTATGACATAGAAAAAGTGAAAAATAACTTAAAAGTACAAATATATAAACTCATGCCACAAGACTGGTAAGTCAAGACGGCCATCTGGCATGCAGGTTACATGTTACACTTTATGGTTTCTCATAGTAAATCTAAAACTGAAGATTTAGAAAAGGTGTCTTATTTACCCTTATACTTATGGATTTTGAGAAGGATCAAATCATGTTTTAAGGGGTTTAAAGTAGAGAAAATAGAAAACCCAACCCACTGAAAGGGATCAGGGCTCTTTCTGTTATGTGCTCTGAATTAGCAGTTGTGTAAGGGAGAACATTCCAATGCTGCTTCCTGCATTGCTGTCTTGATTTTCTTTTCTTTTTTTCAATTTTAGCAGAGTGGCTCATAAATAAACATGTCCACAGCTCAAGTTGGGAGTGACAGTTTATTCCTACTATTTTGATGGATTGTACAAGAGATTCAGAGTTCTTGTCTCTGACTAAGCATCCATGCATGGACTGTAAAATTAACCATAACATGGCAGGTTGCCCAAGAATTTGGAACTGCTTCCTTTTTGTGATACTCACTGTAAAGTGAAACTTTTATGTTAGGAATAATAATTTTTAAAAAGAAACGCATCTGGGGATTTGTCACTGGTGCTGGTGTGTATGCTGCCCTTGTGTGAACCCAGCTTGCTTAAATACAATGTCACATGTGCGTAGGTGTTGTTAGGGTTTGTTTGATTAGGTTGAATCATTTTGGGTGCTTTTCATGGAACCTTGTGATGCTTTTCATACATTGCTGATGACCCTGTTGTCTGTGTACACAGGGCTTCACCATCAAAGGCTGGCACCCTACTGTGGCAATGCCCTTCTGTGATCTGCAGCTGCTCTGTGCCCTGAGAGCCCTAATGATGGGGCAAATGGAAGGCAAAGGGAAAGATACACATAGATCACTTGTGCCCAACACAGGGGATGTGACACTTGTTCAAATGTTTACTCTTTTTTCACTCTTCTTCCAGCTGAGCTCTTTCAACTTACTGGACAGAGGCCGGTGCTTGCTTGAGATCTGAAGGTCATGAATTCTATTGCACGGTCGGGCTTCATGGATGTGGTTAGCAGATGACTATGATGGCTGTATTCTTTGTATATAGGGTCACAGATCATTAAACATCACTTCCATTAGCATCTGCTTCTGTCTTTCAACAATAACATATGTGAGCCAATGTAATGTCTTAACAGAGGAAAGTAACACATTTAATGGTCCCACTTTATAGACATACATGCATATATAAATCCAGAAGTTTCTCTCTATAATAGGTAATCATCATAATAAAAGTGTCTCCCTGGTATTTTAATATTTTGATTGAATTTGTAATCAAGAATAATAGAGTCTAGTTTTTCTGGATCTTATCAGTACTGCCTTGGCAAAGGATATATTTCTTTTCCCATGTTTTATTGCATACATTTCACTGGGAGTCCTCAGTTGTTGCAAATTTTCCCATCTACTTTCAGTGTCTCTAACGTGTTTTAGTGTCCCTGTGTCAAACTATTTATTCAAAACACGGTTTTGGCTCTTATCAACATTTTGCTTAAAATTCTGTTTTGGCATAAAATGTTTAAATTTTTTAGTCTCATCTATACATCTGTCTATCTATCTGTCTGTCTATCTATCTATCTATCTATCTATCTATCTATCTATCTATCAACATATATTATAAAGATATATGTGTGTGCATGTGTGTGTGTGAGTGCATGTATAGTTCTTTATACTATGAACCAAACTCTTTTCTTTTTTAAAATATGTTATTGGTTATTTTATTTATTTACATTTTAAATGTGATACTTCTTCCTAGTTTTTTCTCTGCAAACTCCCTATCCTACCCCTCTACCTGCTTCTGTGAGGGTGCTCCCCCACTCTCCCACTTGTATCTCATTGTGCTAGCATTCTCCTACACTGGGGCATCAAGCCTTCACAAGACTAAGGACCTCACCTCCTATTGATGCCAGATAAGGTCATCCTATGCTACATATGCAGCTGGAGCCATGAGTATACTTTGGGTGGTTTAGACCCTAATAGCTCTGGGAGGGGGTAGTGGTTAGTTGAAATTGTTGTTCTTTCTATGGGGTTGCAAACCCCTTCAGCTCCTTCAGTTCATACCCTAGCTCCACCATTAGGGACCCTGTGCTCAGTCTGATGGTTGCCTATGAATATTCACATGTGTATCAGTATGTCTCTGACAGAGCCTCTCAGGAGAGCTGTATCAGGCTCCTGTCAGCAGTCACTTATATTTGGTCACTAGTTAGTGACCTCACTATCTTCTTTAGCCTGCATAACACCACTATGAGGAAAAGCATGGTATAGACAGTATATTTAATAGCAGCTTTAGTTCTTACATGAAGAAGGAGAAAGTTCTCTATTGGTGAATCTTTAAAATGCTAAAGAAACAAATTGAAGATGATGGAGGATGGAATAACTTCCTGTGTTCATGGACTGGTAGAATTAATATTGTTAAATGACTATATTACCAAAAGTAATTACTATCAAATTTACAATAAAATTGCTCATGTAATCAGAAAGAATAATTTCATGTGGAGACACATACAACCACCACCACCAAAAATACAAACATTTCTGAGGAAAGAAAATCCATGCTGGAAATATCAAAGTACATGATTAAAAAATTAGATCATGGGTTTATGATAATATTTTAAAACCATGATAATGGAATAAAATCATGAATGTTCACCAAATGGTTTAGCATAAGGAATCAGAAATCAAGCTCATATAGGTATATCAGTCTGACTGATTTTGATTCTTTTACAAAATTTTAAAATTTTGAGTCTCTTCTTTTTTTTTTTCAATTTGTATTAGATATTTTCTTCATTTACATTTCAAATGTTATCCAGAAAGTTCCCTAAACCCTCCCCCATCCCCGCCCTGCTCCCCAACCCGCCCACTCCCACATCTTGGCCCTGGCATTCCCCTGTACTGGGGCATATAAAGTCTGCATGACCAAGGGGCCTCTCTTCCCAATGATGGCCAACTAGGCCTATTTCTTCTATACATGCATCTAGAGATATGAGCTCTGGGGGGTACTAGTTTGTTCATGTTATTCTTTCCCCTATAGGGTTGAAGACCCCTGCAGCTCCTTCTTTGAATATAATCTTAGTTACTAGATAATAAAAATCAACCTAGGTATAATCTGTTTTGGAGGTTGAGAAAAGTGACAAAGACATAAGAGAAGCTGCCTCTAATAGGTACAAATAGTCCTGTTGAATGTGTTTAGTCCCAGCTTTTCATTAAAGTTCTGTGCATATTCATTCGTTCCTTATGATTTTCTTGTGATTATTACTTAAAATGTTGCTGCTCAAAATTTGGCTTCCTTAATTTTTCATGCTAATTTTGTGCATTAATTACAAAATTATTTTCAACTTTCTTGGTTTTATAACACCTATGGCATAAGGGAAATTCCTTCCCATATACTGACTTTTCTATTATAATGGCAAACTAGCTATGTTACTGAGGATTTCATATAGATTTACTAAGTAATTTGTATACCAACAGATATGAGTCAATACTAAAACTCTAAGGATTATATCTTTGTGACTGTGTATTATGTGAATTTTCATTAACAGACTGATGTTAACATTAAATTTATCACAGTTAAATAAAAAGTATTAATGAGAGAACACAAATTTAAAACTAGCTAAGATTATTTTCCAGTCAATCTTTTACATGGTTCAGATACTTGAGCTGAACAATAACATCTGATTAGTTATTCACAGTGTATTGTGTACATAACCTGCTCATTCCCAAAAGCTTTGGAATATTTTATACTATATCCTCATTTTAGAGATGCTGAAAAGAATAAGGTCTAAGGACCATATGGGAAGTATTAGAGAGCAAATATTTCCTCACCTTTTTGTTCTCCTTTTGGGATATAACATAATCTATGACTAA
Source organism: Mus minutoides (assembly GCA_902729485.2). Classification (NCBI taxonomy): domain Eukaryota; kingdom Metazoa; phylum Chordata; class Mammalia; order Rodentia; family Muridae; genus Mus; species Mus minutoides. Next base: position 511 of record CACVCL010029287.1, on the reverse strand, counting down.
GATGGTTTGTTCATGCCATTTTGGCACTGGAAAATAAATAGTGTATACCCCAAGAGTTTAACTATTTTGTTCAGCTTTGCTTTTCATTTCTGCTTTTTAACTTGATATGAATATACTATTGCTGGCTGCTAGTCATAGATGAGATAGATCTACCCTGACTACTTCAGAAACCTGGCTACAGTTTGAAGTAGGTTTGCTCAGCCATATGTTGTCTACTGAGCAGAAAGTTAGAGCTAAAGATTTACATGTATTGGTGCTGAGTTGAGCAAAGGATGTTAGGTGGAATTTTGTTTTAAATCAAGTGTGTAGGCATCTGACTGTTTCTATCACAACACATTCCACTTTGATAGTCAAGATACATAGAGAATGAGTAAATGTGAAGAACTGTTAAAAGTACAGCTTGCAAGATTTTATATGTATCAAACTATCATCCTATCTTCCATGCGTTAGCATAAGAATATCTGTGAAAGCAATCTATGTGAAAATAAATATCATTATAAATACTTTACTA